>CAUYRH010008904.1:0-19178 GCA_963574655.1 Perodicticus potto
AAACGGCCGGGCGTTGTGGCGGGCGCCTGTAGTCCCAGCTATTTGGGAGGCGGAGGCAAGAGACTCACTTGAGCCCAGGAATTGGAGGTTGCTGTGAGCTGTGATGCCACAGCACTCTATCCAGGGTGACAGCTTGAGGCTCTGTCTCAAAAAAAAAAAGAAAAGAAAAAGTCAATTAATGATTATTTGCAGGGTTTTTGTTTTTGTTTTTCCCTCCAGCAGTGAGCAGTGTTTCATTCAAAATTGAAAAATATTTCCAGAATGAGTGAATAATATAATCATAAAATGAATGAGAAAATTGTTCAGGGGCAAACACTGGGTTTTAAAAACTGAAGAAAGAAAATAATTTAATGTTAATATAACAAAAGCTATCATTTTTATAGTATTTAAGTCTTACTGTTTTAGGTAAAACCTTTTTTGTTCCCTGATACTCAGACTAACAAGGATGCTTTGTATCTCATTTGATAAGATGATCTTTGCTATTTGAATTTAAATCTCAATTATAAAAGGGAATAGAACTAAACATAGAAATATAAGTAGTTGGGTGTTGCCTGTGGCTCAAGGAGTAGGGCACCAGCCTCATATGCCGGGAGTGGTGGGTTCAAGCCCAGCCCTGGCCAAAACTGCAAAAAAAAAAAAAAAGTAATATAAGTAGTAATGGAAAGGGGGCTTATTAGGTCTTGACCCTTTTGAAGGGAGTGTTTACAGTCAGAACCTGATGCAAGCATGAAGGGACCCTCTCTGGAAGCATGTACATGGCGCAGGTGTGGAGTACTTCTTCATACCCATTTTTTTAAAACATTCATTTTGAAACAATTTTAGACTTACAGTAAAGTTGCAGTAATAGTGCAAATTGCCCCCATATCCTTTTAACCCAGATTCTCCAATTTAACAGGTTATCACATTTGTTTTATTCTCTTCACACACCCTCGCCTTCTCTCTTTCTCTCCCTACATACTCTTATCTGTATTTTTTTCTCCTGTGTCATCTAATAATAAATTACAAATACCATGTCCCTTACTGTTATCTTGACTGTGGAGATCGTTTACGGAACCACAGAACAATGATCAAAAATCAGGACATTTATAATTGATACACTTGTAATACTGTATCTACAAACCATATTTAGATTTCATCACTTATCTCAATATCATTTGCATCAGTTTTTCTTCTTGATCCATCTGTAGGAGAATCACACTTTTTTTTTTTTTTTTTAGTTTTCCTATTTCCTTTAGTCACCTTTATAATGATTTCTCAGCCCTTCTATGTCTTTAATGATAGTGACCTTTTTGGAGAAAAGGGACCATTTATTTTGTAGATAATTCCTTAATTCATTTTTGCCTGGTAATTTCATCATGACTTGATTCAGGTTGTCATTATCCCAGAAATGAGATATAAGCGATGCTATGGTTCTCTCCAGCACACGACATCAGGAGTCACATAACGTTGATTTATGTCAGTAGTGGTGGTAACTTAGATCATTTGACTAAGACAACATCTACCATTTTCTTCCTTGTAGAGTGAATATTTTTCCCTCTGTAGTGAGAAAGTTTGAGATTATGTATAGTCATATGTTGCTTAACATCAGGGATATGTTTTGAGAAATATATCATTAGACAGTTGCATCCTGGTGGGAACATAGAGTGTACTTGCAGAAGCCTAGGTGGTATAGGCTGCACACACCTGGGCTGTATGGGACAGCCTATTGCTCCAGGCTGCAAACCTGTGCGGGCTATTACTGTACAGAATATTGTGGCAATTGGAACTTTGTGCTAAGTATTTGTGTATCTAACCATATCTAAACATGGAAAAGGTACAGTAAAGATACAACAGTATAATCTTAGGGGATCACCATGGCATATGTGGTCTGTAGTTTAACTGAAATGTCATTAACAGGTGCATGACTGTGCGTATCTGTTCTTTCTTAAACTTCCAGTCACTGGTCTTAGCATCCTTTAAATTGATTCTTGCATGAATAAGTTATTACTCTGAGGGCTTCAAGAGTGTGATTTTCTGACACGTATTCTACATTTATTAGTTGGCATTCTGTAAGGAAGAGCTTTCCCATTTCTTCCCCCCTTGTAATAAGTAGGGGCTCATGGGATTCATCTTTTATTCAAAGAGTTATGGATGCACTTTTAAGTGATTTAAATATGAGACCCTCTGAAGCTTATAGCATTTATGAACTGAAGTAATAAGACGTTTACAGTGGTAAGTAGGGTAAGCTTTTATATTTGTGTACATGATCATTATTTAAAAATACATACACACTTGTATTACTTTTTTTCTTGCAAAATATATACATAACATTAAAATATCATTTTGCCCATTTTTAAGTGTACAATTCACTGGCATTGAGTGCATTCAGTTTTGTGGAACCATCACTACTATTCATTTCAGAACTTTCTCATCATCCCAGACACTCTGTACCCGTTAAACAATAACTCTCCATTCCCCTCTCTCCTCAGCCCCTGCTAACCATTTTTCTTCTACTTTCCATCAAAATGAATTTGCCTACTCTTGGTACTCTTTATAAGTGTAATCAATATTTGTCCTTTTGTGTCTGGTTTATTTAACTTAGCTTTATTTTTTCGTGTCTGTTCTGACACTAAATACGTCATTCCAACACCAATTCTCCAACCTTTTGGCACCAACTGGGGTGTCCTACTTGTAAAACTTAATTCTGTTCCTACACTAAGTTGTGAGTTAAGGCAGAACCCACAGGGTAAGGGTACAATCCCACAAGACTACTCCCACTTTGGATGCCAATTACAAATGGAGCTTTCAGGTGTGAACTAAAATAAAGTCCCAAGCCCCCTACCAACTGAACAGACCTCTTTTTGGCCAAGGGGGTCCCAAGTAAACCTTCAAGGGAATGGAGGTCATGAAGGGAAGAAGGTCCGACATGCCTCTTTATACCCTTCCCCTTTTGGAGTTTAGATACAATTAACCAGCATTAATGTTAAATAAGAGATCATAAGACTGACAAAGGAGACTCTTGGTGACATTGAGATCATTATTAACAAGACCTAAGGTCACATAGGGCAGAATTTAAATCAATTTGCTTAGCAGATCTCTTGAGTATATTGGGACTTGTCTCTGATTAACAGACTGCCTTCACTTAAAACATTCTAAGCCTTTAGACAAGCTTTATTTTTTTGCTTAATTATAAATCTAAGAATCTTTGAACCCACCTATAACCTGTGAGCTCCCTTTTCAAGATGTCACATCTTTTGAGGCCAAACTAATAATGTACAATTGCTACATATTGGTTTATGATTTTACCTACAATTCCTGTCTCTCTAAGATGTACAAAACAAAACTGTAACCTCAGCCTTACTTGCTCAAGGCTTCTTGGACATGGCTCCCTGGGCCCATGGTCACAGGCTCAGAATAAACCTCTTTAAAATATTTTATAAACCTAAAATAAAACTTTGGGCTTTTTTCCCTTTAACACAGGTTACCCTTGCTCCTGTCTGGCCAACTACTAATTTAGTCAATCCCATGACTTCCATTCAGGTTTTGTAATTTGCTAGAACAATTCATAGGACTTAGAAAGTGCTATACTTAAGCTTTATCTTAAAGGATACAACTCAGGGGAAGAGAGCAAGGAAGGGTGTTGGGGGTGTCCTGTCTGGGTGCACCACCACCCACCCAGAACATCAATGTGTTACCAACACAGAAGCTCCCCCCAGATCTCACGGGGTGTGATGCACTGAATCATTGGCCACTGGTGATGGAACTAAGCCTCTAGCTCCTCGCCCTCCCCTGTAGCTGGGGGGGCGGGAGGGTGTTGAAAGCTCCAATCCTCTGATTAAAGTTCTGTAGTTGGTTCTTCTGATAACCAGCCCCCTGCCACGAGTCATCTCATACAAAAGGCGTTCCTTTTCAAGGTTGAGCTCTGTTGTAGCATGTATCAGAATTTCATTGTTTTTCATGGTTGAAAAATAAGGGAGGTATTTTGTTTATTCCTGTGTTTTAATGAACATTCATTTGGGTTGTTTCTGCTTTTTGGTGACTATGAGCGATGCTTCTGGGGACACTGGTGTTTGAGCCCATGCTTTGCATTCTTTGGGGTGTATGCCCAGAAATGGTATGGCTGGATCATATGGTGATACTAGATTTAACTTTTTTCTTTTTTTTTTTTTTTTACAGACAGAGTCTCATTTTATCACCCTCGGTAGGTGCCGTGGCATCACAGAATGCCTGGCTATTTTTTGTTGTTGCAGTTTGACCAGGGTCGGGTTCGAACCCGCCACCCTTAGTATATGGGGCTGACACCCTACCCACTGAACCACAGGCACCGCCCTTAGATTTAACTTTTTGAGGAACCACAAAACTCCTCCACAAACAGTGCACCAATTTACATTCCTATCAGCAATGCATAAGGTTCCAGTTTATCTGCAACCTTACTAATACCGGTTATTTTCAATTTTTTTAATAATGGCCATCCTATGACCAGCATCTCATTGTGGTTTTAACTTGAGTTTCCTTAATGTTTGGCAATGTTGAGCATTTTTTCATGTACTTATTCACCCTTTGCATAACCTTTTAAGAGAAATGTCTTATTCAAGTCCTTTGTCCATTTTTTCATTGCTATTTTTGTTGATGTTGAGGTTTTGGAGTTCTTTATACTTTCTGAATATGAATCTCTTCACAAATACATAATTTGCAAATATTTTCTCTTTTTCCTTGGGTTATCTTTTTATTCTCTTGAGAGTGTCCTTTTGATGCACTAAAGTTTTTAATGAGATCCAATTTAACTATTTCTTCTTTTTTTGCCTTTGCCTTTGGTTTTGTATCCAAGGAATTATTAGGGCTGGGCACAGTGGCGCACATCTGTAATCCCAGCAATCTGGGAGGCCAAGGTGGATGGATTGCTTGAGTTCAGGAGTTTGAGACTAGCGTGAGCAAGAGTGAGGCTCAATCTCTAAAAACTAGCCAATGTTGTGACAAGCACCTGTAGTCCCAGCTTTACTCGGGAGACTGAGGCAAGAGGATCACTGGAGCCCAAGAGTTTGAGATTGCTATGAGTTATAACACCTCAGCACTATATAAAGGGTGACTGAATGAGACTTCATCTTAAAAAAATAAAGAACTCCCAAAATAAAATATCCAAGGAATTATTGGCAAATTCATGTCATAATAGTTTCCCCTGTTTTCTTCTAAGAGTTTGGTAAGTTTTACCTTTTTACATTTAAGTCTTTTATTCATTTTCACTAACTTTTACATATTATGTCAGATAAAGGTTTAACTTCATTATTTTGCAAATGGATATCCCCTATTGAAGGGTCTTGGTATCCTTGTTGAAAATCAATTGACTGGATGTGTGAGGGTTTATTTCTGGCTTCTGTATTCTATTCCATTTGTCTATATGTTCTTATAGCCTAATAGTCCTGGCTAGAACTTCTAATGCTATGTTGAATAGACACGGGGAAGACACATATCCTTGGTTTATGTGATTAGTTTTTGTGTTCAAAGATGATGCCTGTCTGTATGAATGTAACTGAAAGAATAGATGCAAACCCATAAATCTCTTGCATACTGCACATAGTGACTCCCACATATCAGCTGGTTGTAGTATTCAGGTTATTTTGGCATTCTGAGTGGCTGTATTGCATTATTTTAGATTTCAAGTTAATATCTGTGAAAAAGTTTTTCTTCTTAGTCATCTCTTTTAATTCACTCTAACAGCCATTTGCTTATCCTATTATTTCCTCGTTTCTAATATGAGATGGATATTTGATGGATTTCTTTAACCTGGAAATTTTTGTATTTTATTTCTTCTTCTTTTTTTTTTTTTTGAGACAGAGTCTTACTTGGTCACCCTGGGTAGAGTGCCATGGTGTCTTAGCTCACAGCAACTTCAAACTCTTGGGCTCAAGTGATTCTCTTGCCTCAGCTTCCCAAGTAGCTGGGAATACAGGCACCCGCTACAATGCCCCGGCATGTTTTAGAGACAGGGTCTCACTCTTGCTCAGGCTGGTCTCAAAATCATGAGCTTAGGCAATCTACTCACCTCGGCCTTCCAAGTGCTGGGACTACAAGGCGTAAGCCACCTCACCCAGCCCTTGTATTTTATTTCTAAGTGACTTTTCTGTCTTATTTTTAGTCTTTAAAGTTTTACAATTTTTAAATTGTGAAAAATATAATTTTTCCAAAAGTGACTATAATGTATATGTATAACTGGCTGTAATTTTTATTTCTTTCAATGTTTTGTCAGGTTTAGTATCAAGATCATTTTGGATAAAACTCTTTAAAATGAGTTTTTCTATGTTCTGGAAGAATTTCTGTATAATTGTGTTTCTTCTGCAAACAAATGAAAGAATTTACCCATGAGGCCATCTGGTCTTGGAGTTTTCTTTGCGGAGGTTTTCACTAATACTATTACTTTCTGAAATAGATGCGAGGTTCCCACTCTGCATGGTGCTTCCTGTGAAGATGGCTGTCTGGAGGTGCTGCTTTATGGAGATGGCTCTGTTAGCTTTCTCACTTAGGGAGAATTGTATTCTGTACCTTGTGTACTGAAGAAAAAAGAAACCAGTGTGTGAGAATTTGATGAGGAACTGATTATATACAGATAGTCTCAGAGTAACTCTCCATAAAGTACCTATTCATTACAGGGAAGAAGGGTGGGCGTCATCTTAACTCAGCCATCAAATTTGCCGGCCCTAATAATAACACAAGCAAACATCGTGTGCCTCTTGATGTATGTGTTGGAAAGAACACAACATCATTTATGTAATATTTCTGCCCCAAAAGCCTAATCTGTATTTTGTGTTAAAATGAAAGTGATTATGCATAGCATTGTTAAAGATGATTTTGGAATTTTTCTCCTTGTACAATTTTAAGGTTGTAAACTTGACATTCTGCTTTTAATTCACCCTTACAGGATATAAATGTTTTGCAAATATGCTTTTCCTTGAAATATTTATTTCTCAGTGCGTTATCAAAGATAAGTCCATTTCCCAAAGGTTACTTCGTTTAATGTTATAATACAAGTACACCAAACAATCTACAATGATTAGACTCTTGATATAATTTAATCCTTATTGGGCAGTGCCTGTGGCTCAGTGAGTAGGGCACCGGCCCCATATGCTGAAGGTGGCAGGTTCAAACTCAGCCTCGTCCGAACTGAAAAAACAAACAAACAAACAAAAAATTTAATCCTTATTTTACGTATTTATAAACATTTTGACTCAAAATACATAAAAGATTTTCCTAAAATTATCTTATGGATGTGCCCTCTCTTATGTTCTCACTAGCTGCCAATTGATTTCCTTATTTGTTTAACTATTTTAAAGTTCTTTATGATAGCTTTTATTCATAAATCAAGTGGCGGGTTCAAACCCGGCCTCGGCCAAACTGCAAAAATAAAACAAAAAAGTAGCCGGGTGTTGTGGCGGGCGCCTGTATTCCCAGCTACTCAGGAGGCTGAGGCCAGAGAATCGCCTAAGTCCAGGAGCTGGAGGTTGCTGTGAGCTGTGTGATACCACGGCACTCTACCGAGGGCGATAAAGTGAGACTCTGTCTCTACAAAAAGAAAAAAAAAAAAAAATATATATATATATATATATATGCTTATATGTCTGCATACAGTGCACTTAAAAAAATTTCAATCTTGGTTACAACCAAATTACCAATATTTGAAAATAATTGCTTAGATATTAATAATATTTGAATTAAAAAAAACCATTGGCAGTATCTATTAAAGCTAAACTTTTACAAACTGTCTGAAACCAGAAATAAAGGCTTATGTCCTCCAAAGTGTGTGTTCATAGCAGGTTTAGTTATAAAATACCCACATTATCTATCAACAGTACTGTTCATCAACAGTAGAATGGATAGATAAGTTATGGTATACTTATACAACAGAGCAGTGAAAGAAAATTAACTATCACTGTCTGCACCAGCACAAACTTACTGGTAAGTGAAAGAAGTCAGACATGAAAGACAAAATTGTATAAAAGTCAAGAATAAAAAAACCAACCTATAATGACAGGTGTTGTAACAAAGTTACCTTTGGGGTTTATTGTGTGAAGGAAGATGGATGTAGAATTTTGAGATGTTGAAAATACTCCCTACATTGATTTGGGTAAAAAAGATCTATACATAACTAAAAATGATCAAAGCCAGGTGGTGGCTCATGCCTGTAATCCCAGCATGCTGGGAGGCCGAGGCAGATACATTGCTTGAACTCAGGAGTTCGAGACCACCCTGAGCAAGAGAGAGGGAAGCAGAGACGAGTCCCCACATTCTCATAACCTCAGTGTGCTTCCTTAATTTAAAGCCATGTTGAAGGGCTCCATTCCCAATTCCTGGGTCAAGTTGAATTAACCCCAACCTGGAGCACTGGAAACTGTTATTTGTAAACATTGCAATTACATTTAGAAATATGTGCACTACCTAAGTTTGTCTTTTGAGAAAGGCTATCCACCTATAAAAAATTGCCTTGACAAAAATAGTTCTGGGCTCGGTGCCTGTAGCTCAGAGGCTAAGGCGCACATCACATACACTGGAACCAGTGGGTTCGAATCCAGCCCAGGACTGCCCAACAATAATGGCAACTATAACCACAAAATAGCTGGGTGTTTAGGTGGGCACCTGCAGTTTCAGCTACTTCGGAGGCTGAGGCAAGAGAATCACTTAAGCCCAAGAGTTGGAGGTTGCTCTGAGCTGTGACACCACGGCACTCTACCCAGGGTGACAGAGTGAGACTCTGTCTCAAAAGAAAAAAAAAAAAGTTCTGGTTTGACTAATCATTTCGTTTAAGTGATGTGTATGCAAGGTGGATCCTTGATGAGCCAACATTGCACTAGGGATACATATTTATGTTTACACTCTATTAGAATAGATGGTGCTGTATATAGAATGTTGATTTGAAGCAGTGTTTTTAAAATGTGCAAACTTCTGTATCTGTATTGGGAAAAAATAAAGCAAGTTCTTTGTTGCTAAAAAAATAAAAAAATAAAATAAAAATAGGCAGGTGTTGTGGTGGGCGCCAGTATTCCCAGCTACTCAGGAGGCTTAGGCAAGAGGATCACTTGAGCCCAGGAGTTTGAGGTTGCTGTGAACTATGAGACCACAGCACTCCACCGAGGGCAAAAGTAAGATTCTGTTCCAAAGTAAGTAAATAAATAAATAATCAAGCGATGCAATTAAGTTTATTGTGTGTAAACTATAGCATAATTCAAAAGTTTAAAAAAACTGAATATCTTTGTATTACTAATGTCATTATCTTGATGAAGTTTTAATCTGAAATATACTTTCTGGATCACATTCAAATTCAAGAGATGCCAAATAGGATAGGTTTTCAGCTATTCATTCTTCTTAAGCCAAGGTTCAAGGTGAAAATCAAATGTGGGATTTTGGCCATATGCTAAGACACTGGCATGAGAACAGTCAAATGAAGCCATGGGAAAGAATAGGAAAATCAGAGAAAGGTGTATGTGTATAGGGGGACTCAAGGGAAAATAAAAGACACCATAAATCAATGAGGAAAAAGGATTATTTGAGACCAGGCATGTTGGCTCACGCCTGTAATCCTAGCACTCTGGGAGGCCAAGGCAGGTGGATAGCTTCAGCTCAGGAATTCAAGACCAGACTAACTGAACAATATTGAGACCCCCATCTCTACTAAATAAAAAAAATTAGCCAGGCATGGTGGCTAGTGTCTGTAGTCCCAGCTACTAAGGAAGCTGAGGCAAGAGGTCCAAGAGTTGCTGTGAGCTATGATGATACCATGGCACTCTACCTGGGGTGACAGAGTAAGACTCTGTCTCAATAAATAAATAAATAAATAAATAAATAGCCAGGCACAGTGGCTCATGCCTGTAATCCCAGCACTTGGGAGGCTCAGGCCCATGGATTGCCTGTGCTCAAGAGTTCGAGACCAACCTGAGCAAGTGTGAGACCCCCCCCTGTAAAAAATAGCCGGGTGCTGTGGCAGATGCCTGTAGTCTCAGCTTCCTGAGAGGCTGAGGCAAGAGAATCACTTGAACCCAAGTTTGAGATTGCTGTGAACTAAGATGCCACAGCACTCTACCACGGGTGATCAAGTGAGACTCTGTCTCAAAAACTAAAAATAAGGATAAAAATGTAAATAAATAAATAAATACAAAGGAAAGAAAGAAAGAAAAAGTATTATTTGGTAAATCTTAAGGAAACTTGCAGAAGTATGAAGAAAACAAAAACTGATTCCTACCTCTCATCACTTACAAAGGTGAACTCAGTATGAATTAAAGTGTAACTGTGAGTGGTGAATGTGTAAATAGTTAATAAAAGGAAACAACAACATTTTGTCACCTACAGACTACAAGGGACATTTAAAACAAAACCTCAAAAGTATTACGTTAAGGCAATAAAAAGGGATGAATTTGTTCACATTACAATTAAGGATAAAGTTAACAGCTTGGAAGAAGTTATTTACAATGCCTGAACTAGACAAAGGACCAATATCTGCACATACAAGGAATGTCTACAAATCATCAAGGAAGAAAAAATACAGGAATGGTAGAAAAACAGAAGAAAAGGCAGTTATTTTTTTTGAGACATAGTCTTACTCTGTTGCCCAGGCTGAGGGGTCCTGGCACACACTTACCCAAGTGATCCGCCTGCCTCAGCCACCCAAGGAGCTGGGACTACAGGCACCTGCCATACTTCTGGTGACACCTTTCTATTTCTAGTAGAGATGGGGTCTCACTCTTGCTCAGGCTGGTCTTGAGCTTCTGAGCACAAGCAATCCACCCACCTCAGCCTCCCAGAGTGCTGGGATTACAGGTGTGAGCTACCACGCCTGGCTCAAAAAGGCAGTGTATAAAAGAGGAAACCCAAATGGCCAAAAACTTGGGAAGAGATGGTCAAGTCCTTTACTCAACCTCAAAGCTGTGAGTACAAACACTAATGATATATTACTTTAGGCTGCAAAAATCAGAAAGGTGGAAGATGTTAATGCCCATTTTTTTTTTTTTTTTTTTTGCAGTTTTTGTCCAGGGTTGGATTTGAACCTGCCACTTCTGGCCTATGGGGCTGGCACCCTACTCCTTTGAGCCACAGGTGCCATCCAGAAAGGTAGAAGATGTGAAGGATGTAGTGATGTAGGATACAGGAACACCTAGGCACTCTTGTCGGGCTCCAAGAGCAGTTTAGCAGAGCAACTTGTTAGTACCTATTGGTATTAAGTCTTTGCAGACCCAGTGATCCAACAGTTTCACTCCTGCACATACACTCCAAAAACTTCTGATGTAATTCTGTAAAGGGACGCGGAGGGGAGACTCACCACAGCCTTGTTCCCAGTAGAGCAGAACTGATGCTAACCTGATTCTAAAACACTGATGCCTGCACTGCACTCACTATGGCAAAACAGTCGGCAGAAACCAACTAAATGTAAGCAAAGCACGATGGATACACTTTAAAAACATTGTGCTGATGAGAAAGTAAAGAAACATAATGAGTTATACTGTACTGGAATTTCAAAATAGTATATATTTTACAAAAACATACAAAATAAAAGGATACACCTTTTACACGTTAGAACGGTTGGTCATTAATGCCAGTGGGGGCTGGGGATTGGCAGCCTTCTTCCACCCTCTACTTTTCTTGTTTTTCTTTATTAATTTATTTTTTAATTCCAGTTTGGCCAGGGCTGGGTTCGAACCCATCACCCTCGGTATGTGGGGCGCTACTCACCGAATCACAGGCACCGCCCTTTTCTTTTTCTTTTTTTTAAATAAAAGGAGGTAAAGAACACATAGAATCTGCCGTTGTTATCAATTTTAAGCTCACCGTTCGGTAGTGTCATCTCTAGAATTTCTTCATCTCACAAAACCAAAGCTCTATTGAACACCAACCTCTCAGACACCTCACATCTCCTGCCCAAGCCTGCAGCCCCCTGGCTCTGGTCTTAACAGTCTGGCTTCTTTAGACATCTCATAGGAGTGGAATCACATAGGATTTGTCTTTTTGTGCCTAGCTTATTTCACGTAATGTCCTCAGGGCTCGATCATGTTGTATGTGTTAGAATTGCACTCTTTTTATGGCTGAATATTCCACTGCACGGAGATAAGGACATTCTCTTTATCTATCCACCTGTGGACAGACACATATGTTGCTTTCACCTTTTGGTGACTGGGAATAATGGTGCTCTAAACACGGGTGTACAAATATTTCTTCATGACCCTGTTTCCGATTCTTTGGGGTCTATACCCAGACAGCATTGCTGGAGTGCGTGGAAATTCTATGTTTAATTGTTTTAGGGTCCTCCCGACTATTTCTTCCTGTCCTTCTTTTAGTACTTTTGTGAAATAGTTTGACCAGAGAAGACATTTCAGATAGTAGCAGCTGTTAAAGGACAAAATCAGAATAAATCTAGTTTTGCAGCTCTTAATTGGCTTTCATTGCAATTGTACAACTGGGCAGCAGTTCGGACCAAAAATGGTTCAGAATGCTCCATCCCACCATAAGTGGGGACTGTAATTATAGCCAGAGGAAAGGAAGCGACATATAGGAAATGGGCTTGAGGCACTGAGAGCGCTTGACTGGTGACCATGATCGCAGCTCCAAGACTGTCCCTGAGAGTTTGAAGAGTTGGCTGCCTGTCATTGGCGGAAGCTCAGCTGCCCCCGTTGGCTGAGACCTGGCTACCTGATACAAAAGCACACTCCGAAGTAAGGTTTGCAAGTCAGTGTTCACGTTATCAGGTCGTAGTGTGCTAGGTACAGAGAGACCGTTAGGCCAGACTTGAACTGCCCTACAGAGGCTACTTTAGGCCAAACTTAATTCAATTTAACAGAACAACGTTTTGATGTTTTCCAGAGGACTTAAAGTGAACTTGGTAATGGGAAGGTACCAGGGGATAAGAAGTCAAGGAAACAGTTACGGAGAATAAATAGAATGAGGATGGAGAGGAAAAGGTAAGACAGCAGAGGACATGGGAAGCCGAGGGGAAGAAAAGGATTGAATTCTGAAATGAAAGGAGTATGGTGGTAGCAATGGAAAGAGATCGCTTTTTAGAGTTCTGTCCTCTGACAGGGCAACACCACATTCAAGATAGTAACCAAGAGTCTTAGGAAGAGGTACTTGCATATTCACGAAGCTTAAACATCCTGAAAGTCACAGAAATAAAAGCACTGAATTTTGGAATCTGAGCAAGGTCTTCACAGCCCCCAACCTTTGTCCCTTCCTTCACAGATGGGAGAACATGTTTGCGTATCTGTTTAAAAATTTATTTCTTTAACTGTTCATGGGAGAAGGGGAGGGCGATTTCTAAAATAGAGGCAGAGTAGGTGAAAAGGATATAAACTTATGAGGCTTGTTCTTAAAGACATTTCCAATGAGCTCACTTTCCACAGCTTACAAGTGGCGTTTTTTCCCCTCTCCTTTCCCACCTCTAGTTGTGTTAATGTTCAGTTTTGCACCTGACAACCACTTACTCCACTTCCCAGGCCTGGCCCTGCCCCTGTCCCTTCTCTGGCTCCTTCTGAGCCTTTCCTGCTCTGTCTCCAGTCACACTAAGCGCTTGACCTATTCCAGGCAAGTGCAGAATGGGTGCTGGCCGCAGGCCTTCCCTTGTCCACCTACCAGGATTGGGCAGCACCCAGCCCCAGACAGAGTTCTGTCCAGGTCCCCCTGCTTGCTTCTGCCACCACCCCTGCTGCTGTCCAGCTAGGCCCCAAGGGCATCACTCTGGCTGAGTAGTTTGCAGAAAGAACTTTTTATTTAATTTAATTAATTAAATAATTTTTGTTTTGGAGACAGAGTCTCGCTTTGTCAACTCCGGAAGACAGCCGTGGCACCATAGCTCACAGTAACCTCAGACTCCTGGGCTCAAGTCTTCCTCAGCCTCCCCAGTAAGTAGGCCCTTTTTATGAAGCCATTATCAAGTTGAGATCTTAGCTTTGAAACTGAATTTCAAATTGTTGGCCAGGTGCGGTGGCTCATGCCTGTAATCCCAGCACTCTGGGAGGCCGAGGCTGGTGGATCGCCTAAGCTCACGAGTTTGAGACCAGCCTGAGCCAGAGTGAGACCTCCCATCTCTAAAAATAGCTGGGTGTTGTGGCAGGCACCTGTAGTCCCAGCTACTTGAGAGGCTGAGGCAAGAGGATCATTTGAGCCCAAGAGTCTGAGGTTGATGTGAACTACGATGTTACTGCACTCTAAAGTGACAAACAAAACAAAACTAAACTAAACTAAACTAAATTTGTTAGTAGAAGATGATAAAAGGAGCTGAGCTGTTCAGGCTGGGGCTGAAAGAAAATCAGACATATGTAGATATTTGTTGATTGACTGACTGATTTGTGTGTGTGCTTTTCCCCCTGAGGAAAACAGGGATCAGGACTTCAGGTTGAAGCCTAAAGTTCTTGTTTCAGAAGTAATGAAGTGTTTCCCTTCCCTGCCTTCTTTAAACACATATCTAATACTGTATGTTCACGTTTGTTACATATGTAACATTTCTGAAAACATACACAAAAAATATTATTGGTGGTTACTTTGGGGGGATGGAAATGGAAGAAACTTTTACCTTTTTCTTTGCATCCTTTATACTGCTTGAATCCATCGCAATGTGTTTAGTTTATATTAAAGGAAAACTAGAATGCTCAGTATTCACTTTTAAGGTGTAAAGTTTCTCTAGAGGCAAACCTATCCATCTCAAAATTTTAGTAAGGCTATACTAAAAGGCCTCGTGTGAATGGGATTTGGGAGTGTGGTGGGGATGGGAGAGTTTGTTTTTCTGTGAAAATTAAGAATTTATGTCTAGCTGGAGTAAGGACAGAGCCCAGACAATGCATGGGGCCTTGTAGACAATTCTTTTTTTCTTTTTTTTTTTTTTTTGAGACAGAGCCTCAAGCTGTCACCCTGGATAGAGTGCTGTGGCCTCACAGCTCACAGCAACCTCCAACTCCTGGGCTCAAACGAGTCTCCTGCCTCTGCCTCCCAAGTAGCTGGGACTACAGGCGCCCACCACAATGCCCGGCCATTTTTTGGTTGCAGCCGTCATTGTTGTTTGGCGGGCCAGGCTGGGATTCGAACCCGCCAGCTCAGGTGTACGTGGCTGGGCCTTAGCCCGCTGAGCCACAGGCGCCAAGCCAACAAATCTTTTTTAAAAAATTTTATTTTTGGAGACAGGGATCTCACTAGACTCAAAACTCCTGGGCTCAACTGACCCTCCATCTTCAGCCTCCCGAGTAGCTGGAACCACAGGTGCATACGTGCATTCTAAGCAATCTTTTTTTTTTTTTTTTTTCTTGTAGAGGGCACTTGGATTCTAAGCAATTCTTTTTATTTTGTCTTTTTTTTTTTAAACAGTCTTACTTTGTCGCCCTTGGTAGGGTGCCACGATGTCATAGCTCACAGAGACCTCAAACTCTTGGGCTCAAGAGATCCTCTTGCCTCAGCCTCCCTAGTAGTTGTGAGTACAGGCACCTGTCACAATGCATGGCTATTATTAGAGATGGGACCCTCTCTTGCTCGGGAGGTCTCTAACTCCTGAGCTCAGGCAATCCACCCACCTTCGCCTCCCAGAGTTCTGGGATTATAGGTATGAGCCACTGCACCTGGCCTAAGCAATTCTTGAACTGAACAAATTCAGCAGAATCTAGAGTTTGGAAAGAAACTATGATACCACGTAAATGTTATGTTGCTGGGAATTTTTAGAACTCTGATCTGCTTAACTTTCCCAGCACCTCTGTGAGATAAATATGATCAGTCTCTCCATTTTACAAATGACAAAACTTCATACAATTTGGTGAAGTCCCCACAAGAGGAAAAGAGCAGACTTGAGATTTAAACCTGCTGAGCCCCCTCTCTTGTGACTGCGTTATACTTTCACATTGCTCTCAAAATGCAGCCTCTGGAGTTGATTCCGCAGTCCTGATATGCCCGGACTGCACTATGCCTTCTCTCGGCCTGGGCACTCTTATTAATGGATTCAAGGTTACACGGCCCAGCTGGCACATTTGGCTCATATACAGTCTACGGTCAAGATAATTATCACAGATCTTGTCATATGAATTGGTTAGAAGCCGCAGGTAATCTGCAAAAAAGGGATAAGAATTCATTCCTCAGAGAATTGTAAACATTGTTGATTGTCTAACCCGTAGTCATTTTTTCCTTCTTTTCTTCTTCTTAGCAGAATTCTACTTTTATTCCGGTCTCTGCCCCATCTCCAGGGAGCCTGTGTGTCCCAAGGGATACTGATTCCACCTGCAGTTGCTGGGGTGGCCTGATTGGTCTAAATTTTAGACACACACACACCTTGAGTTGGATCTGTATTAAATACTTCACCTTTATCTTAGTTAAGTTTTGTCTTCTTTATTTCACTCCATCATTGCAAGCTGTGGTAATTTCTTTCTTACCATCCAACATGCTGACATTCCTTTCTATTTTTATACAATGTATCTACCTATTTATTGTAAAAGCTCTGTTGAGGCTGTGGCATTTCTTTAAGCTTTTTCTCATCCACAGGTTCCTAGTGCATTTCCTCCAGAGCTGAATGGAGTTGCCGGCAGAAGAGCAGGACAGCCCCTCGTCCCTCCAGCGCACTTTTCCTTGAGTGGGGTTTTGACTCTACCTGATTACCACTTGCAAGTTACACCCTTCCTAATGTTCTCAGGGGATGAAAAGAAACATTTATTCTGCACCTACTGTATGCTAAACTCAGTGCTAGGTGCTTATCTTGTGTCCTATAGTCAAAGAGAAGACGCTCAAGGAAGTTAAATAACTTGATAGCAAAAGTCTAATCTCTCTGCAAAAGCTCATGACTTTCCCATGCTGTCTGATTCTATTTGTGCTTTTGGCCCAGGAGGGCCATAGGTGCTGTGGGGACCCAGCCTCAGGCCAAGTGCCAAGGGCACTGCCGAACACCAAGCCCCTGGAGACAGAGGAGTCCTTGCCCCCAGTCCCTGCCCCCAGCTGAAAGGCTGCACGCTACCTAAGGGCACCCCCAACCCCCAAGCACCCAGTTCACAGCCAGCAGCTAGTCCATGAAAGAGGAACAGGGGCTGCTCTTGCCTCAGTTCAGGTCTGAAAGCGTAAGCCAGCTCCAGAGCTCCCCATGCAACTGTACCCCCCGGCCAGTCGGTGTCCGTCACTCCTGTGGGGCCCAGAGCCTACAACCCTCTGCAGGCTGGTCTCAGGAACCGGCCACACTATGTCCAGCTTTGTGACTGTTCCCTGAGAAGTGCTGGCCTAGAACTGGGGTGAGGGTGCACAAGAAAGGAGACGCGGCCAGTCCAGGGACAGGGAAAGACACTCACAGGGGGGATGAGACTGAGCGGGTGTCAGGCAGCTTAGCTCCCGCACGGTTGCAGGTTGCAGAAGGCTGGCCTGGGGCAGCCAGCCTGGGAGTACCGCCGGGGCTCTTCCCTACCGCGGTCGGTATTGTGGACCTGATACAGGACATCTGGCGCCCTAGCCAGCTCAGCGGAGCTGAGCCTCCACCTTGGCGGTGTCGGTGAGGCGGCAGCCGGCAGAGGAACCAGCGGGCTGGATGACCGGCAAGGAGCGGCGCCTCGGACGCCCACCGGAGGCTCCAATAGCCAAAGGGGCCAAACAACTGCTGGGGAGACACCGGCGCCTTGGCGTCTCCTTCACTTTACACTTAGGACTAAATACGGAACCACATTTCCGATGCCTAGGTCAATTTCATGTGAATTTCCTAGGCTTCAATTCCATGAATGGACTGTGTTCATTCATTGATACATTCATTCACTTTGCCCGGGGGAAGGGACTGTGTTCATTCATTAATACATTCATTCACTTTGCTGCGGAAGGGACTGTGTTCATTCATTGATACATTCATTCACCTTGCCCCGGTGGAAGGGACTGTGTTCATTCATTGATACGTTCATTCACCTTGCTGCACGGAAGGGACTGTGTCCATTCATTGATACATTCATTCACCTTGCTGAGGAAGGGACTGTGTTCATTCATTGATACATTCATTTACCTTGCTGAGGAAGGGACTGTGTTCATTCATTGATACATTCATTCACATTGCTGCGGGAGGGACTGTGTCCATTCATTGATACATTCATTCACCTTGCCCAGGTGGAAGGGACTGTGTTCATTGATACATTCATTCACCTTGCCCAGGTGGAAGGGACTGTGTTCATTCATTTCCTTGCCAAGCAACCCATGCACCTATATATACCCCTAGACAAAGAGCCCGGACCGAGAGACCCGGAGAGAAAATGGAGAGAGCTTTTCTCTCCCCACTTGAGTTCTTTCTCTCTACCAGGAGCTTTAGTGTTTTTTGTATTCTTTTCTGTAAATAAATTCTGTCTTACCACTGATCTGTGGTCCACGGATTTATTCTTCAAATCACTGAGACCAAGAACCTGAAATTCCCGTGTCAGACCTTAGTACTCGCCAGGATGCGGGTAGGGGGTTTCCAGAACTCTGGCTTGAGGCACTCCAGGAGTCTGGGGAGGGGATTGGTGGTTTCTGACCTGGTTTTCTAAAATGGCCGCATATGAGAATTCCTTTCCCACATGCCCCACAGACACGCTTGTACCCTGGCTCCCCATGCCCTGGTTCTCATCTTGGAACCGCCCCCCGCAGCCCTTCTTCATCCCTTATCTTTAACCCCAGGTGCCTTGGATAGGCCGTCCCCAGACCTGCAGGGCTCCCAGGCCCCCGACTTGGTACCGGGTTCTCCCAGATCGCTCATTAATTTAACAGTCTCCACAAAAGAATATATATTTCTTCTCAGCAAGCTGAAGCTGGTTTTAGCTGATCACTTCTTCCTTCCTCCAGTGTCACAATCCATCTGCTTGCCCGACAGAGCTGGACTCATTCTCTGCAGGGTTTCTACTTGTTAAAAGGCTTCACTTCGCCCTCAGTATCTGCATTTTCTTTCTTAGTTGGTCTGAGGGGCTCAGAATCCACCTCTGCCCCTTTTTCAAAATTAAGACATTTATCCATGTTCTCCTTGGAAATTCCAAACTGCTATCCAAAATTTCCTGGGTATTATTAAATTATAAATTCTAATTCATCTGGACCTGGGGGCTTGAAGGCACCAAAAACAATTGGAAATAGTCACTTTGACCCACATTCTGCCTATCAAATTCTTTGAAGAAGTTTTATTCACATGTTTCTAGTTTCAAGATATTTTCTAATGAAGATGGTGAAATCTAGTCATCCACGAGTGGATTAATAAATTGTGGTACATGTATACCATG
>CAUYRH010008905.1:0-21689 GCA_963574655.1 Perodicticus potto
GAGGGCCCAGGTGGGTGCCCCACTCAGGTCCCTCATCCACTGCTGGAGTCCTATTCCTGCCTTCCGCTTACCTATTTTTTATTTTTTTGGCCGGGGCTGGGTTTGAACCCACCACCTCCAGCATATGGGGCCGGCGCCCTACCTCTTTGAGCCACAGGCACCACCCTTCCTTTTTATTTTATTTTTCATTGTTTGGGAGTCATTGAGGGTACAAAGAATTAGGTTACACTGATTGCATTTGCTAGATAAAGTTGCTTTTATAATTGTGTCCTGCCCCCAAGAGGTGTCCATACACCGTGACCTCCCATCCCCCTCCCTCCTCCTGTCTCCCTGCTCCCTCGTTCTCCTGCACCCCACTTATATTAGCTCATCTGCTGCCTACATATCAGAATTGGGCTCATTGGATTCTTGCTTCTCCATTCTTGTGATGCTTTACTAAGAAGAATGTGTTCCACCTCCATCCAGGTTGATACAAAAGATGTAAAGTCTCCATCTTTTTTAATGGCTGAATAGTGTTCCATACACCACAGCTTGTTAATTCATTCCTGGGTTGGTGGGCATTTAGGCTGTTTCCACATTTTGGTAATTGTAAATTGAGCTGCAATAAACAGGCTAGTGCAAATGTCCTTATGACAAAAGGATTTTTTTTTTTTTCTGGGTAGTTGCCCAGTAATGGGATTGCAGGATCAATTGGGAGGTCTAGCTTGAGTTCTTTGAGAGTTCTCCATTATTCCTTCCAAAATGGTTGTATTAGTTTGCAGTCCCATCAGCAGTGTAAAAGTGTTCCCTTCTCTCCACATCCACGCCAGCATCTGCAGTTTTGAGACTTTGTGATGTGGGCCATTCTCCCTGAGGTTAGGTGGTATCTCAGGGTAGCTTTGATTTGCATTTCTCTGATGATTAGGGATGATGAGCATTTTTTCATATGTTGTTAGCCATTTGTCTGTCTTCTTTAGAGAAGGTTCTATTCATGTCTCTTGCCCAGTAATATATGGGATTGTTGGCTCTTTTTTATTGATTAATTCGAGTTCCCTATAGATCCTACATATCAGGCTTCTGTCTGATTCATAATATGCAAAAATCTTTTGCCATTCTGAAGGTTGTCTATTTGCTTTAGTTGCTGTCTTCTTAGCTGTACAGAAGCTTTTCAATTTAATTAAGTTCTGTTTGTTTATTTTTGTTGTTGTTGCAATTGCCATGGAAGTCTTCTTCATAAAATCTTTCCCCAGGCTGATATCTTTAAGTGTTTTCCCCACACTTTCTTTGAGGATTTTTATTGTTTCTTTCCTTAGATTTAAGTCTTTTATCCATCTTGAATCAATTTTTGTAAGTAGTGAGAAGTGCAGGTCCAGTTTCAGTCTTTTAAATGTGGTTATCCAGTTCTCCCAACACCATTTACTGAATAGGGATTCTTTTCCTCAGTGTATGTTCTTGTTTGATTTATCAAAGATTAAGTGGCTGTAAGATGTTAGTTTCATCTCATGGTTTTGTGTTTGGTTCCAAATGTCAATGTTTCTATTTTTATGCCAATACCATGCTGTTTTGATCACTATAGCTTTATAGTACAGTCTAAATTCTGGTAGGCTTATGCCCCTGGCCTTGTTTTTATTATTGAGAATTGCCTTGGCTATATGGGGTTTCTTCTGGTTCTGTACAAAATGAAGAATTATTTTTTCCAAATCTTGAAAGTATGATGATGGTTATTTTAAAGGTGATTGCATTGAATCTGTAGATTGCTTTGGGAAGTACAGACATTTTAACAATGTTAATTCTTCCCAGTCATGAGCATGGTATACGCTTCTGTTTGTTAATATCTTCTGCTGTTTCTTTTCTTGGGGTTTTGTAATTTTCTTTGTACAGATCCTTCACCTGTTTTGTTAGGTATATTCCTAGGTATTTCATCTTTTTAAAGCTACTATAAAGGGAATTGTGTCCTTGATTAGCTTCTCATCTTGGTTGTTATTGGCACATACAAAGGGTACTGATTTGTGGACATTGATTTTATATCCTGAGACATTGTTATATTTTTTGATCACTTCCAGGAGTCTTGTGGTTGAGTCTTTGGGATTCTCTAAGTATAATTTTATATCATTGGCAAAGAGCAAGAGTTTGACCTCCTCTGCACCCATTTGGATACCCTTTATTTCCTTCTCTTGCCTGATTGCATTGGCTAGAACTTCCAGCACTCTGTTGAATAGTAGCAGTGATAGAGGACAACCTTATCTGGTTTTAGTCCTCAGTGGGAAAACTTCCAGTTTTACTCCATTCAGTATAATATTAGCTGTGGGTTTGACATAGATGGCTTCAATCAGATTGAGAAATGTGTCACCTATGCTTAAATTCTTAAGTGTTCTAATTAGAAAAGGATGCTAAATTTATTGAATGCTTTTTCTGCATGTATTGAGATGATCATACGGTCTTTGTTTTTGCTTCTGTTGATATGGTTGAATAACGTTTATGGACTTGCATGTGTTAAACCAGCCTTGTATCCCTGGGATGAAACCTACTTGATTGTGATGGATGATTTTTTTAATGTGTAGCTATAATCTACTGGCTAGGATTTTGTTGAGAATTTTTGCATTTATATTCTTCAGTGAAATTGGTCTGAAATTCTTTTTAGTTGGATCTTTTCCTGGTTTTGGTATCAGGGTGATGTTTGCTTCATAGAATGTGTTGGAGAAGATTCCTTCCTTCTCAATGTTTGGGAGTAATTTCTGCAGTATGGGTATAAGCTCTTCTTTGAAGGTTTGATAGAATTCTGGTGTGAAGCCATCTGGACCAGAGCATTTTTTTGTTGGGAGTTTTTTTTACTGTTTCTTTAATCTCAGTTCTTGAAATTGGTCTGTTCAAGAGATCTATTTCCTCTTGATTAAGTCTAGGGAGAGGGTGCAATTCCAGGTCTTGATCCATTTCCTCCACATTGTCAAATTTCTGGGCATAGAGTTTCTTGTAGTAGTTAGAGATGATCTCTTGTATCTCAGTGGCATCTGTTGTTATTTCCCCTTTATTGTTTCTGATTGAGGTTATTAAATATTTTACTTTTCTTTTTCTGGTTAATCTGGTCAAAGGTTTGTCAATTTTATTTATTTTTTAAAAAACTCAACTTTTCATTTTGTTAATTTTCCAAATGATTCTTTTATTTTTAATTTCATTATTCTCTGATTTAATTTTGGTTATTTCCTTTCTTCTGCTGGGTTTGGGATTAGATTGTTCTTCTTTTTCCAATTCCATAAGATGGTTTATGAGTTTGTTGATGTGCTCTCTTTCTGTTTTTTGAATGTAGGCATCTAATGCAATAAATTTCTCTCTTAAGACTGCTTTTGCTGTATCCCAGAGGTTTTGGTAACTCGTGTCTCCATTGTTGTTATGTTTGAGAAACTTAACAATTTCCTCTTTTATCTCTTCCTGAACCCAATTATCATTCACCTTAAGGTTGTTTAATGTGCAAGTCTCTGTGTGGGAAAGAATGTTTATGTTGGAGTTGAGTTCCACCTTTATTGCCTTGTGGTCTGAGAAGATACAAGGCATAATTACTATTATTTTAATTTTGCTGAGGTTTGATTTGTATCCCAGAATGTGGTTGATTTTGAGTATATACCATAGGCTGATGACAAAAATGCATATTTCTTAGCTTTGAGATGGTGTGTTCTGTATACGTCTATTAATCCCATTTGTTCTAGGGTCACATTTCAGTCCTTTGTATCTTTGTTTGGTTTCTACTTAGATCTATTTATTTGGTTTTTATTTCAGATCTGTCCAGTTCTGTCACAGGGGTGTTAAAGTCCCTGACTATTATAGTGTTGTGAGGTATCATATTGCTCAAATCCATCAAGGTCTGTTTCATAAATCTGTGAGAGTGTTAGTTTGGTACATAAATATTTAAAATTGAAATGACTCCTTGTTGTTATTGTTCCTTTGACAAGTATAAAGTGTCCATATTTGTCTTTCTTAATTTGGGTTGCTTTAAATTGCTTGTATCCGAAAATAAGATTGCAACCCCTCCTTTCTTCTGATTTCCATTTGCTTGAAATACTGCTTTCCATCCTGTAATCCTGAGTCTTGATTTGTTCTTCAAGGCAAGATGTATCTCCAGGATACAGCATATGGATTGCTTGTGCTTTTTTATCAAAACAGTCAGTTTGTGCCTCTTCAGTGGGGAATTCAGTCCATTGACATTATGGAGAGAATCGATAAGTGGGTAGAGTGCTATTCATCTTATTTTGTGAAAGTCTGTTGTGTAGTTTTATCATTTGAGCCATTATGGAAGCTAAGTTTTGACCTTTAGGTTCTGGGTGTTTACTTTGCTGGTAGTCCATTGTTGGTGTTGAGAATAGGTCTAAGTATTTCCTATAGAGCTAGTCTTTTTGTGGTGAATTTCCTCAGTGCTTGTATATTTGCAAAAGATTTATTTTGAAGCTTAGTTTAGCAGGATACAGAATTCTGGGCTGAAAATTGTTTTAAGAATGTTAAAGGTGGATGACTATTCTCTTCTGGCTTGGAAGATTTCATTTGAAAAGTCTTCTGTCATTCTAGTGGCTCTGCCCCTGTAGGTCAATTGGTGCTTACTCCTGGCTGGTTGCAGAATTTTTTTCTTTCATCTTGACTTTGGACAGGTTCATTACAATGTGTCTTGTAATGACTCATTGTTTGAGTTGAGATAACCCGGGGTTTGATATCCATCTGAAAGGAGTGTGTCAGGGTCTTTAGTAAAACTTGGGATGTTTTCATTTATGGTGTCTCCAGTAGGGCTTCCATTCCTTTGGGACAATCTTCATTTTAATGCTTCATGGGTGTCTTGTAGTTCTCTAAGCTCCTGTTCTGCTTTCTCTCTCTTCTTTTCTGCCTCTTTAACTACTTGGGTTAACTCGAAAACTTTATCCTTTAGCTCTGAGGTTCTTTCTTCTCCATTGTCTACTCTATTCTTGATATTTTCTACTGCATTTTTACATTCCCTGATTGTCTTCCTTATTTCCTTAAGCTCCACTATATCCTTTCTATATTCTACTTATCTCTTGTTCAACTTTTGGTCCTGTCTTTCCATTTTCTCATCCATTCCTTTTATTGTCTTTATTGTCCATATTTTAAATTCTCTTTCTGTAAAGTCCATTAATTCTTTATAAGTGGTGTCTTCTGTAGTAGCTGCCTCATGGTCCCTTGGGGGAGTTCCTCTGTTTTGGTTGCCTGAATTTTTCTGTTGTTTCCTCCTCATGTGTTCTTTCTTCTTGTTCACCTCCTTGTCCTCCTTTTTTTTTCGCAATGCTTCCTTTGTTTCCAACATAAGTCCTTGCTCTTGATGACAATATGTTGGAATGTGTTGCCAGAACACCAGGTGGCACTGTGGTATTTTTAGGAGACAGAGAGCACAGCCAGCAATCTCTGTGGTCCTTTTTCCCAACTTAGTTGCCTTTGGTGATCCCCTGAATGTTTCCTCAGCTTTCAGATCCTGCTAGATTGGAATCTTAAACCTCACAAGAATCCTTCAGGGGCAGGTCTCACAGTGTTCCCTGATTCCAGTTTCCATGGGTGTGGGAGTCCCTCAGCCTGTCCCCAGAGTGGAGTTCTGATCTCGCAGGTGAAATTAAGATAGCCATGCTTTAGGCCCCTGCTACATCCTTCTCACGACCTTTCCACAATGGCAGCCCCCTGGCTTCCGAGACCTTCTCAGTATGGCTGCTTCACCCAGCTACCAAACCTATGGCAAGTCCACTCCAAATGGCATTCAAATCTGGTTGCTGTATACTGTTCAAGTCCACCCACTCTTCTAAGCTTTCCACTCAATGTGCAGCTTCCCCCAACTACAGAAAACTCTGGAAAGGCTTCCTTCCATCCCGGACCTCTGTAAGGGGGGCCACCCCATCCCAATGGGTCACAATCACTTGCCTAATTCATCAGATTTCTACATCTCTGGATCACATGCTGTATCCAGCTCACCACCTCCTCACTGTGCTCCTTGAGGCATGCCTCTGTGTAAGGTCCCCATGCCAGATATGACTGGGTTCTCTCTTTTTTCCCCAGTGTTCTAGGAGAGCTCAGCTGAACGATCCTTCTGGTCTGCCATCTTGATCCTGCCGTCTATATCTTTATCTATCAAAATCATTCTGTCTTTTCACTTATTCACATGGTCCATGGATTCATTCCTCAAATCTCCAGGGCTAAGGCCTTGGCAGAGAGAAATGGCCGCTACATTAGCATGGGGCTGGCACACAGATGAGAAGTAATGTTGGCTCTGCCTAGTTTTCTAACTAGTGGCCAAAAATAAAGTACCTTTTAAAGGAAATAAATGTATCTCTCATACAACAAATTTCACTTATTGGACAGTTAAATTTTAGACTTTCTCAGAAATGTGCAAATGCTTTTGCAGCCACCATAACTTTGTAGCCCTATACCCTCTGGCCTGCTTTTTCCACCCCACTGCTGGGCTCTCTCCTTCTCCACTGTCCTCGTTCCAGCCACCATGTTCCCCATCACTCTAGACCATGGCAAGGGCTGCAGATGCGGCTCCCAATTCATCTTCCACAGCACATGTGGGGTTTTCCACTCACACCTGAGATCATGGTGCTGCGCTTGTCTGAGCAGCTCTGTTGCCACTACAAGGACGGGCAGATGCAGCCCCTACCTACCTCCCTGGCCTCATCCCCATCACTTGGCCCAACCCTCCTGTGTTTTAGCCATAGGGATCTCTTGTCTGTTTTTAGGATGAGGTGGGCTCTTTTCCTGCCTCATCAGGGCCTATGCACCTGCTATTTTACCCAGTTGTGTGTGTGCCTGGGTCCTTCTCTGCATTCAGACCTTGGCTCAGGGCAGCTGTCCCCAGGGAGGCGGTGGTGACTTCCCCACTGTGGTGGCCCCTCCCTGGGGCTGCTCCCCTACTGTGTTCTGTGAAATGGCTTGATTTATTTAGTGTATTTTTAATGTTTGACTCTCTATACTAGAGTGTGAATTCTATACTGGGCACATCCCAGCAAGTGCCTGGCATACGATGATGACTAAGGGATGAAGGGATAAAGAAGTTAACAAGTGTAGGGAGTGAATAGGGACGTCGCCTGGAGTGTCTGTGTCCACACTGCAGCGCCCACATCCACACCGCAGTGCCCCTGTCCACACAACAACAGCCAACAGCACCCATGTCCACACTACAGCACTCACATCCACACCACAGTACCCACATCCATACCGCAGAGCCCACATCCATGCTACAGAGCTCGCATCACACTGCAGCACCCACATTCACACGGCAGTGCCCACATCCGCAGCACAGAGCCTGTATCACATCACACGTCCACACTGCAGAGCCCCGTCCACACGGTGGTGCCTGCACCCACACTACAGAGTCCATGTCCACGCTGTGGTGCCTACATCCACACTGCAGAGCCCATGTCCACATTGTGGAACCCATGCCCACACTTCAGAGCCCACATTCCCACCATTGCACCTGTGCCCACACTGCAGAGCTCCTGTCCACACAGCGGTGCCCACATCCACACTAGAGAGCCCACGTTCATACTGTGGCACCCGTGCCCATACTGCAGAGCCTGTGTCCACACTGTGGCACTGCACCCACACTATAGAGCTCATGTCCACACTGCACAGCCCATGTCCACACCATAGCACCTACGTTCACACTGCAGAGCCTGTGTCCACACCATGGAACCCATACCCACACTTCAGAGCCCACATTCGCACCATTGCACCTGTGCCCACACTGCAGAGCCCCTGTCCACACAGTGGTGCCCACATCCACACTAGAGAGCCCACGTTCACACTGTGGCACCCGCGCCCACACTGCAGAGCCTGTCTCCACACCGTGGCACCCATGCCCACACATCATACTGTGGTGCCCACATCTACACTGTAGAGCCCATGTCCACAATGCAGAGCCCACATCCACGCAGTGGCACCATGCACACACTGTAGAGCCCACATCCACATGGTGGCGCCCACACCCATACCCACACTGCAGCAGCGTTTTCCTTGCAATAACAGAGTGTTGTGGGATGCCCCTGATGTCTTTTTTTTCATCCCCCTTCTACTCTGGGTTGGGTAAGATGACATTTTGACCCACTTCTTTATTAAGTGCTTTGAAAACTACTGGGCATGTGTTAGGACTGTCAAGTCCAATTAATACATCAATAAGGAATATCAATAAGGAATATGTATTTAGCACCTATTGTTTGTCCAGCACTGGGCCAACTATAGCAAGCAGGCTATGTGGAAGTCGTAATCTTTACATTGAATTTGAACTGTTATTGGGGACCAAATCTTCATATGTACAAAATAATTGAAAGACAAAAATGCTACAAGGTAGTGCACACAGCTGTATGCCATAGGTAACAGGTGCAGAAAGCGCCAGTGCGTAACACAGGCCAAAGGGCCACGGCTGGCACTGAGTGCAAACTCCCCCCCATAATGCTTCATAGTCGTGCGCTTGATACTCAGGTTTGGCAAGTGTTTCGGGGTTTAGAAGCAAGATGCTGCATTATCGAAGTGTTCTCTCATGTCTCATGTCATAGCTGCCTGCCTTCCCTGGGTCCTCATACACCAGGCACTGTGCCAGGTGCTTTTTCCTGGATAAAGATAAGCATTATCTCAGATAATGCTCGCAATATTCCAGTGAGGCAGGAATTATTATAACCCCCATCTTACAGATGAAGAAACCGAGGCAAAGGAAATCCAGGTAACTTGCTGCAGTCCCGAGGGTGAACTGAGCTGAGCTGCAGCCCTGGAGGGTGAGGCCGGGTTCCCCCATCAGCATCAAACCCCACTGCCTTTCCCGTGGGCACTCGTACACCCCTTGTGATGGACAAGTGGGCAGGATGTTTATAATCGATTGCTTCTGTCTCATTCCTGGTGACAACCACTGCAGTCTAAGAGGGGCATGGAGCAGAAGCCACATGTCTGCATTCTCCTCTCCAGCCGCCCCTCCTGCCCCTCCTGGTGCCTCAGAGCAGCTGCTCAGGGCAGGTCCTTCCTACCGAGCGTGCCAAACTGGCAACTCTGGTCACATAGATTTTCTTTCCCCAAATCTCAGTTTACTTCAATCATGACTCGTCCCCTCAGGCTCTCAGAACAATTTCTAACCTCATCAGAATCACTTGTTGGCTTCTTTCATGCTGCTACTTACTGGCAAAAAGCACAGCTCATCTCTCCTTCTGAGCGGATGGGCCTGTTTCTATGCTGCCCTGTGAACACTGCAGTGGGGGCTGCGCAGTGCAGGTCTCTCCCCACAGGAGGAGAGGCACAGTGTGCAGGCAGAGATCTCGGAAAAATAACCAGAACTTTCTTGTGAATAAAGGTAAAACTATTTCCATTAATGCAAAAATGGAGGCCTGGCGCTGTGGCTCACACCTATAATCCCAGCAGCACTCTGGGAGGCCGAGGCGGGAGGATCCCTTGAGCTCAGGAGTTCCAGACCAGCCTGAGCAAGAGTGAAACCCTGTTTGTATCAAAAATTGAAAAACTAGCCGGGCATTGTGGTGGGAGCCTGTAGTCCCAGCTACTTAGGAGGCTGAGGCAAGAGGATCCCTTGAGCCCAAGAGTTTGAGGTTGCTATGAGCTGTGATGCCAGGGCACTCTACCCAGGGCAACAGAGACTCTGCCACCAAAAAAAAAAAAAAAAAAGGAAGTTTGAGGATTGTGAACATGATAAACATTTTTTTCTTTTCCATTGTGATGTAATAATTTCTTTCCCCTTGACAATGTGAGTCTGATTGCACTGTGGAATGCAGCCCTGTAAGCGGGGCAGGCAGGCAGAGAACGCCCAGCATGCACGGCGGACGGGGCAGCAGGGGGACGCTGGATGACGGTGGCTTCCAACGCCCCATACAAGCCACCTCACATCACCATGGGAAAGATAAGAAATTTGTTCTTGGTCCACACTTTTTAGCACATAAATTAATCTTCTTGGAAACTACTGAACTATTTGGATTGGAAACTATTTGAACTATTTATGATTTGTATACAGGGCAAATTAAAAGAAAATAAATTAGGCTGCTAAATAAGATTTTATAAGGGTCTGTTACTCATTTTCAATTTGCTGATACCAGAATTTAGCAAGCAAACCCCACACTGAATGGGCACCCAGTGTGCGTTCTTATCCCTCCTGTGCTTCAAATCTGGGGATGACTTCTGATTAACTTAAAGAAACTCAAACTATTTCAGAAATCTCCCCTCAGCCTGTGAGCAGGAGGGGCCTAGGGGGAGTGAACCCCCTGGGGAGTCTTCCCAAGCTCCTGTGCATTTCTGTTTACACCCTATAACATTGATTTTCTCTTTGTAAAGTGCCTACGTGGCATCAGTTCTCTACTCCAACGTGCAAAATTAAAATCTAATAAGGGCAATGTCGTATTAGAGATTTTCTTTAGCTCCAGGGCTGTCTAAGCTCCGTTTAATTAAAAAGGTTGCATCCAGCTGACTCATTCAGTATGAAAATTATCTAGTCCCTCTTTTTTTCCCCCAAACTGTGGAGAAGTGCACCATGTTTCAGAGGGTGGGAAACATGTTAATAATATAAATGGCCCCTCATAAGCAAATGTCAGTCCCTGAGAAACTGCATTGTCGTTAAACACAGAAACGTATTTTACCCCTTCAGGCCACTCTGACAACACTAGCAAGGCCTCTAATTTCAAGGAATTTTTTTAAAAAGGTACGCACCTGCCTACCCGGACTTCTGCCAAATGTTGGAAGGCTCTGTTACTAACACCCACTTTTTGTTAGAAAAGTCGGAGTTTCACTCTTTGCCTTCATTACCCTTCACGTAGACTGGAAATTCAGGGTGAAGACCAGGAAGGCAAATCATGTCCCTTCTCTCACATTCAGTTTGCACCAAAGAATTAAAGAAATCAAATAATACTAGCCTGAAAATCCTATTTCAAACAATGCTTCTTTCCTCAATTTTGGAGCTCCAAGTAAATTACATGTGGCTGAGTAAAAAGGATTAAAGTGTAAAAGTAAAAGTGTAAAGTAAAAAGTGTAAAAAGGATCTGGAAGATGCATCAGAGTTAACAAAGATAACCCCATTTTGACAAGAAATAGTTAGTGAATTGAGCTTAACATCTCTCTGCCTCCCCACTCCGCCGGGGAGCCACAGCGGCAGGGCAAGACAAAGAGATGTGTCCGGGGGACGGTCTCACCGTGGTCGGGTCCCTTCAGGGCCAGGCGGGTCTGGTGATGGGGGAGAATCTCCAGCTTGACCTGGTCGGTGGTGTTGGCCAGGAACTGGGTGGCCTCGGCCAGCGTGCAGTGCTCCGTGCTGGTGCCATCGATGGACAGGACGTGGTCCCCCACGTGCAGCGCGCCGCACCTGTGGAGAGAGACGCTCAGCGGACGGCCTGCTCCGGGCGCCGACTTCCCTGCCCGTCACAGTTAAGTTTCACACACTTGTCACGTGTGTTCAAGAAAAGAGAGAGGGTCGAATGTCACCGGAAATACCATCTGTCACATTACGAATGGGAATGTAAACCTTGTAGAAAACACAGAAAATGTCTAGAAAAATGCTCTTCTTCCTTCTCAAAAGCACTCAGTGGGGGTGTTGGTGCTGAAAGTTGAGGGGCAGTGAGCTAAAGGGGAGTGAAGGAGAGGAAATTTCGCCCCTTGGCTGTTTCTGGGTTTTTTGTTTGCTTGTTTGTTTGTTCTAGGCTTTTCTTCTCCATAAATGCGAGGGTGTAAATATTCAGAATTTCAAGATGGTGACTCACAGGAGTGGGTTAGGTTCTCGTCTACACGTGGATGTCACTGACTTGGGGAGATTCTGTGACTGTGTCCTCAGAACCCCTTCCACAGGCTCCGGAGAGCCAGACCTCCTTTACTGAGCTTATTCTGTCATTCTGGAGTTGAACATTTATTAGTGCAAAGCTCTGGCTGATGACAGAAATTATGCAGGAGTCCAGGGAGAGTTAGACCAGGCCTGCGAGATGGGTCAGGGAGATTTGGGGGGCTGCTGCTGATCCTGCTGAACTCAGGAGACTGGCTGCGGGCTGGTGAAGGGTCACAGCTCCTTAACCCGTCACCCTGGTGGAGTGGGAAAAACAGGGAGAAAATCAGTGTCCTGCAGCCCTGAGGCAGAGAACAGGTCAGGGTCAATGGCAGCTGTTAGAAAGACTGGCTGCAGAGGGCACCTCGGCAGAGCCGGGACTGACCACTGCCGAGTCACTGTAGGTCACCGCGTGTAGCTGGAGATTTCCTGGGCAGAGCGAGGGTATATAGGGAAGGACCTAAAAACACACGGGAGACGGGCATGTGGGGACAGCGTGTCTAAATGTTCTCAGTGTGAGCAGGCTGCTTCTCTAGACAAAAGCGTTTCAAGGTACCCCTTCCATCTAAAGATACATCCCACGTGGATGCACTTGGAGAGCCCCAGCTATGGAAGACGGGGCTGGTATCAGTTTTCCTTACAAGTCTAAAATAATAATTAGGAAGAAGAACTTTCATTTTTACTGTGGCACTGGAATGAGTGATGTGGCAAGAACCCTACACCTTGAAGGGTGTGAAGTCCTGCGATTAATGTACCATGACAGAATATCTTTCTTTGAAGATCACATAATTAAAAAAATTGTTTTGTTTATTTAAAAAAAAAAGGAATAAGATTTTATAGTAGCAGGATTTAATTGTTAACAATGCAGGAAAACCTGTGACTTCTCGGCATGGGGCTCAGTAGAGATCTGCTCAGCCACCCTGCGCCAGTCAGGAGCCGTGTCCGAGGAGAGAAGGTGAGCTCGGTTTCCTGGCTCCTCTCGCTGTTGTAAAGGCCTCATTGAACATCTGGATGTGGTGAAATCTCATCACGGGGCAGCCGATGCGGGTGAACTTTTAAGCCCCACAATAGTAACCTGCTTCTTGCATGAACTTGCACAAACCGTCCAGAGAGCTGTTTTCACTGTGCCCACACGTGTGCATATTACACATCTGTGCATATGTGTGCGCGTACACAGAGGCTGCCAGGAAAAGCACGCACTCTTTAACAAAGGAGAAAACTGTATTAAAATTGTAATACTCAAAATGCAAGATCTGAGAATTAAGTGTGTGAACTCATCCTAGAGAAAGTGCTACACGCCTCGTTGTGAATGTCACTATGGTCGTCTTCAAAGCACTCCCCTTGGCCATCTGGTGACTGTAGTGACATTCAGCAGGGTGGCCCTTGTTCTAGGATGAGTTCGCAAACTTAATTTTTAGACCTCATCTATTGGTAACAAAAGATGAACACAAGTCACATCTGAGCATCTCTTATAATTGCAGAAGTCAAATGTGAGTTAAGTATTACAAACTTAATACGGTTTTTACAGTTTCTTAAAATGTGTATGCATTTTTTGGCACCCTCTGTATATATATTTAATTTTTTTTTAGATTTCAGATTCATGTGAGGGTACAATTAGGTTACAATGTTTACCTTTGTTAGGTAGAGTCGTGCCCCACCCCTGGAGGAGTGCTGTACACCCTCACACTGTGCCCGGAGTGGGAGCACAGCCATCTCTTCCTTCCTCCCCCTCCCCCACCTCGAATTGAGCTGAATTTTTCTCTTGTGTGTGCGTGTATTACATCAACTACTGGCTTCGTCTCCGTATTGAGTTGTACACATATTTAAACCCGGAGCAGTTCTGAAAAGCAGGTGCTCACTGCCACACTCACCTGTCTGCGATGCTCGCGGACTTGATCTTGTCGATGACAATGACCTGTCTGTCACAGCACATGGAAGCGGTGAGGGCGACCCCAAGGCTGGCGCCGGGAGCTTTGGCAACTTCCACGAGCAGCGGCCCGGATGCCGTTGCCACAGAATCTGTTGAAAAACAAATTTCAGAAAACAAAACAAAATAAGCAAACAGACAAAAGAAAAAGGTGGAGAATGTTCAGTCAGATGTTGGCCTATTAATTTGATCACTGAAACTTGTATTTCCGCCATATAATATCCTCTCAGCCAGTGACAAGGGCACCTCTGGACACACCTGTGCATGGCCTGCGTGGCAGCAGTGAGCACACCGGGTCCCTTCAGTTGGATTCAAGCTGCGGGTCAGTTGGGAAATGTCCATGTATCTCCACACCTGCCATGCTGTTTGGGGCGGTGCCTGGCACCTACTAGGTCTCACAATAATTAAAAACGAATTTATCCAATAATTATCTTAGCATCTCCTTTGAATAAATGAATGGGATGAGTAGATGGAGGGAGGGAGGATGGAAGAGTGGAGGGAAGGACAGATGAACAGAAGGTTGGATGGACAGACAGATGGGGGATGTCTCCAACTACCCAACCGGAGGAGTGGGCTGACTCTGCGAACCTGCTGGGTCTTTCTCTATTCTGGGCCTGACTGGGGGTCGTCCCCTCTCAGCAGTGGCCTTGCATGTGCTTTCTTTTTGGCTTGGAACATTCTCCAACTCCTACCCACCCTGGGACTCAGTCAAACATCATTCCTCCGCGAAGCCTCCCCAACTCACGATCTGGAGAGAGGCCTTTCACCGGTGCCCCTTGGCCCGCTCCATGCTGTGGTGGCAATCATCTCACGGTTTCACAGTGGCCTGTCTGGATGACACGCCCTGCCGTCTGCAGGCTATGAGCTCACAGTGCGGGCCAAGGCTATGTTTGATCAGCCAGGCATTCTCGTGCCTGGCAGAATGACCAGCACTTCGGAGGTGCGCAGCTGAGGTTCTCTGCTGAGCAGATGCAAGAGCAACTGAGAAGACTCATGCTGTACCTTAAAGCTCAGAAGACCCAGGAGTCACACAGGAAAGAGCCTGGCTGTGCAGTTAAAACATCTGCATTTATTTTTTATTTTTACAGTATTTGGGTCACAGTGCCTTAGATAAGCTGCTCAGTCTTTCTAAGCCTGCTTGCTCACATGTGAAATGGTGCCTTTCCCATAGTGTTTGCTGAAATCACTGTGTAAAGCACTTTCCTATGACACCGAATGTTGTCATCATTGAGATCTTATGACCACCAGCCTTGGAGTCTTCTCATTTTTCAGGACTGCATATGGAGGCTGGCACGGTGGCTCACACCTATAATCCCAGCACTCTGGGAGGCCAAGGCAGGAGGATCAGCTGAGTTCAGGAGTTCGCGACCAGCCTGAGCCACAGCAAGACCCTGTCTCTGAAAACATAGCTGGGTAGTATGGTGGGTTGCCTGTAGTCTCAGCACTCTGGGAGGCTGAGGTGGGTGGATTGCCTGGGCTTACAAGTTCGAGACCAGCCTGAGCAAAAGCAAGACCTCATCTCTAAAAATAGCCGGGTGTTGTGGTGGGCATTTGAACTCCCAGCTACCCAGGAGGCTGAGGCAGGAGGATCATGTGAGTTCAAGAGTCTGAGGTTTCTGTGAGCTATGACTCCACCGCACTCTACCCAGGGTGACAAAGTGGGACTCTGTCTCAATAAAAAAAAATTAAAAAAAGACGGCATGTTAAACTGTCACATTGCTCTGAGTTTATTCTGTTCGGGTGTTCGGCGCGTCATTAACATAGGCCTGTCTTCCGTGAACATGTCTCCATCATCCAGGCTCCTCTGGGACAGTGACCAGGAAATCTGTGCTCCCCATTGACGCCCAGTCAGCGCCTCACACTCAGGAAGCTGAAGGTTGGCTGGAGAAAGCCACCTCCAGTTTGAGATAAAACAAGACATCTCGTAAATAAGGCAAAGAGGAGAACAGCTGTATCGACAGCGTACATATTCCAGTGCTAAAGACTCTTACACGTTCAGTGTTTCTTATGATCGGTAAGATTGAGGTAAGTTAGTGACAAACAGGTTTAAGAGACAACTGGGGACTTATCTCTCCCTCTCAACTCCAGAGCATGGACCAAGGTCTCAGTAATTCTGGGAGGAGTCAGAGATTTCAGTCGACAAAGAGGGCTCTGTGGTTCTGGGGTGTTATGGCTTCTTAACTCAGGGTCTAACTATCCTGCGGCCTCCGTATCAGCTGTTCCTCCATCACTGACGTGGTCAGTCCTGCGGCCTCCGTGTCAGCTGTCCCTCCATCACTCAGGTGGTCAGACCTGCGGCCTCTGTGTCAGCTGTTCCTCCATCACTGACGTGGTCAGTCCTGTGGCCTCCGTGTCAGCTGTCCCTCCATCACTGACGTGGTCAGTCCTGCGGCCTCTGTGTCAGCTGTCCCTCCATCACTGACGTGGTCAATCCTGCGGCCTCTGTGTCAGCTGTCCCTCCATCACTGACGTGGTCAGTCCTGTGGCCTCTGTGTCAGCTGTCCCTCCATCACTGACGTGGTCAGTCCTGCAGCCTCTGTGTCAGCTGTCCCTCCATCACTGACGTGGTCAGTCCTGCGGCCTCTGTGTCAGCTGTCCGTCCCTCCATCACTGAGGTGGTCAGTCCTGCCCACCTCTGAATCCTAACAGTACAGCTGTGCCCCTGAGCCAAGTGCACATGTTTCAGGCTGCCACCTTCCTCTTCTTTGAACCTGTGCTCTGGAGACTTCTTTTTCTGCTCTAGTCAAAGGCCACGTGAGTGCTGGCCTAGCAGAAGCCTTTCTCATATTATCTTCTAGAAGTTTAGAATGACTAATATTTATTTCTCAAATCATTTTCTCATGTCTTACTGTATTTTAGTTGGTTTATCTGTGGGATGAGAATGACTTGTGCTCTTCCTCATGGTCTGTCGTGTATAAGGACAAATTTATCTGGGCTTAACAGATGAAAACAGCAAAGTTTCTAAGTTACTTATTACTTAATCTCTCCAGAAGACAGAAACGGCCACTGCTGTCTGGTGTCCGTCTCCTGTGGCAGGGCTTCTAACTCTCTTCCTCCCTTTCTTTAGGAAATGGGGGCTCTGAGCCAGTGGCTGCCCAGGTAGGGGTCACGCTTCCCAGTCTTGCTGAGTAGGGGGCTGAGAGGTGATGTGCACAGGTGTCCCCCTGCTTGCTGGCGGGATTGTGGCCCTGGAGCTGGTAAGCTGTCTTCAAGTGGCAAGGGTATGGGGCCCCATCACAAGTGACACCTGGGCCCCTGAAACCTCACCTCTAGGGACCTTAATCTCACAAGGCAAAACGCACAGTGTGTGTAAGCCAGTACTGAGAGTTGTTCCCACAGCCAGGTCTGTATTCTGACAGAGCTTTTCCCCCCAGTCATCCTGCTAATGTGTTTTTCTTGAACTGCTATTCTAAGCAGTGGATATTTATAGCTGGGTATTTGCATATGTAAATGTTGTAAAATTACTATCAGTTGACACCCCATACACACACTAGGTATTCATTTTTCTTAAAAGCATTAAATCATGATTAAACATGAGAGGTTTTAAAGAACCATTAGGATATTCAAAAGTTGTTCAAATAGACATGGATGTGGAGAGAGGGGAACACTTTTATACTGCTGGTGAGACTGCAAACTAATACAACCTTTTTTGAAGGAAGTATGGAGAATCTTCAAAGAACTCAGAATAGACCTCCCATTTGATCCTGCAATCCCATTACTAGGCATCTACCCAGAAGAAAAATATCATTTTATCATAAAGACATTTGCACTAGATTGTTTATCACTGCTTAATTTACAATCCCTGAGATGTGGAAACAATCCAAGTGCCCATCAACCCCAGAATGGATTAACAAGCTGTGGTGTATGTACACCATGAGATGTTATTCAGCCATTAAGAAGACGGAGACTTCACATCTTTTGTACTAACCTGGATGGTGGTGTTAGAACACATTCTTCTTAGTAAAGCATCACAAGAATGGAGAGGCAAGAATCCAACGTCCTCAACACTAATATGAAGCCACTGGATGATGTAACACATGCCCGCAGAGCAGAAAACTCAATTCAGTTCAAGTTTGGGGAGGGTGAGCGGGAGGAAGGGGGGTAGCGTGCTCCCACTGAACGGGCTCCGTGTAGCACACGTTCTGGGTGCCGGAGACAACTCCAAGAGTGACTCTACCTAACAACTTCAAACATCGTGACTTGGTTGTTTGTACCCTCACATTACCCTGGAAAAAGACGCTTAAATAGGAAGTCTTTAGTTTTTCCTTCCCTGTGTATCTGTCAAGGTACTGCACAGTGGCTCTGAAGCTCCATTTATGGAGAAGAATTACTACTAGACATTTTCTCACAGAAGGAAATGATTAGAACAGGGATATCAAGGAGTGTAAGAAGGTTCCAGACCCTTCCTGTCACTGCCTCAGAGGGCGAGAGAGAGTGCAACCCACTGCCCAGATGCTCCTTCGAGGAGGACTCTGCCCACTACGGCCCTGAAGGGAAAAGTGCGATGTCCTTGTGGGAGGTGAATGTGCAACTAACGAGTCCAGTCTGCTTAGCGTCTGACACAGAAGCTTCAAAATTCTGAGACAAGAGACATCTAAAGCCACGGTTTGGGGAGAGGTATCGTGGGTTTCTTGGTGCAGATCAGGCCTGGGGTGGCCTGAAAGGTAGCCTGGGGATGGCCTGGGGTGGCCTGGGGTGGCCTGCAGCTGGCCTAGGGGGGCCACTGTGGCCCAAGCTGTCCTTTCTCCCAGACCTCACTTTCCTTATTTGTAAATGGGGAGATTTCCATAAAAGTTTTCTAGTCCTGACAACCTGTGACTCTGTAGAGAAACAGTGGTGCCGGGTAAGCAGGAGGCTGGTGGCTTAGCCAGAGAACAGGAAGGTTCACAAAGTTCATCAAACACACAGCAGCTGGGATCTAACTCCAGTATCCTCTCACGCAGCGGTTCTCAACCTGTGGGTCACGACCCCTTTGGGGGTCGAACGACCCTTTCACAGGGGTCACCTAAGACCAACCTGCATATCAGATATTTACATCACAATTCACAACAGTAGCAAAATTACAGTTATGAAGTAGCGATGAAAATAATTTTATGGTTAGGGCTCACCACAACACGAGGAACTGTATTAAAGGGTCACGGCATTAGGAAGGTTGAGAACCACTGCTCTAACGTGTAGAGGAAGGAGCTGGAAGATACAAGGGTGATGCAAGAAAGTCTGCAGACTTCTGCATGTTTTGACAACAATAACGTCCTTTCAAGACTGTTTTGGAGGCTGGTCCCTCCTTCATTTGCAGGGAGAGGTCCCCAGGGCACAACTTCAGCTTTCTGTCAAGATGGTGCCATAAGAAAGCCCTAACTTGTGCAGAAACGCAGAGGAAAGAGGGTGCTTGTTTCACATGAAGGCCATTGGGGATCATTGACGCAGCCCACCGGCCATGAGCCCAGCCCTGTCCCTGTCCTGAGCAGACCACGCTTTGCTGACCATGTCCATGCTCACGCTTCTGTGTCACCCCTCAGCTCCCATTGGCACTTGGAGCAATCCTTGGATGTCTCCTGGGCACAGTGGACATGTGTCCAGAGCCAGGGGAGAGGCTGCCCTTCCCCGAGTCCACTGCAGGCTTCCTCCTCACGCAGCCCAAAAGCCCACAGCTGACTCTGGGTTTCCCATCACCCTCACCAGCTCTCCCTCTCAGCCTCTCTGCCATCACACGGCCACCGTGTCTGCCATGCTGCCACCTGACACCCCATTTCCTCGGACAACTCCATCCCCTCTAGAACACCCTCTGAATGGTGACGTCAACCTGCTCCTTTCCCCTTGTGTGTGAACCTCTCAGCAGTTGCTGTAGTGATGGGGGAAGCTCTTCGGTGGTCTCCGAGGCCCTGCACAGCTTCCCTCCCCACCATCCTGCCTGCTCTCTCTGCTCCTCCCCAGAGTCTCCTGAAGTGCCAGGAGTGTCCCCGCTGCCACCCTCATTCACTAGTTCTCTCTGCCTGGAAGGTCCCAACTTGGTCCGTCTCCCCTTATCACTGCTCTGCTGAAGTGTCACGTCCTCTGGGAAAGCTAGCCCACCTTCCTCCATGGGGAATTTAGACTCAATGGCCATCCCCCTCCTAGAAGTGGGCAGCATGAAATGGTTAAGTAAATAAGCCAACTCCAGGGTTGTGAGCCGTTAAGAGACTAGTGTCGCACTAGGGGTGCACTTCGTGAGAGACTCATGTGAATGCAGTGGACTCCAGGGACAGATGTGGCTGGGTCGGGATGACCTGCCAGACGAGTTTGTCTGCAGAGGGCTCTGAGCAAACTGCCCGCAGCTGAACAGAACCACAGTGGGGCCAGCAGGAGACCCTGATACCCTTAGACTAGGACAGTTCAGAAGAGTTTAATAAAGCAACTGGGAAGATGTGAAGAGGGTACAGGAGAGCACAGGGGGCAATATAGTCACCCAGGGCCAAAAGGCACAGGGTGCTAGACCCCGCTGAGCCCAGAGCAGAGCAGGACAGCCGTTGGGGCAGGCGTCCCCAGGGAAGCTGGGGAGGGACTCAGTGAGCAGCCAGGTGGTGATACCTGCGTCACATCCTCCCTCCTCCCTGTCTACAGCCATGAGTCCCCGTCAGCCAAACCAACTGAGGACCCAATGGCACAGTGCCCGCCAGGCCACAGGGTCCCAGCACACTGAGAAGGGTGCCAGTGGCTCCAGAGTGTGTCTGCACCCGTCTTCTTCCCACACACGTCCCGAGGCTGCTTGCTTTAAACAAAACTTGTGATGTAGACAATAGTCTGGAAAAAGGAGCTGACACATGCCTCGTCGAGGTCCTGTGGGAGAAAGTCCACAGTCACAGGAGGGGCTGGCTGGGACAAGGAAACTGCTCGGTGGTGCCACTTCCTTCTGGGACACTGAGGACGTTTTGGGTTTAGACCGGAGTGACGTCTGCGCAACACTGTGGATGTGCAGGGTGCCGCCGAATTGTGCAATTAAAAATGGCGAGCTGTATGTGAATTTTGATTCAATGAGAAGAAAAATAAACCAACTCTACTTCCCAAAAAGCAGAACAATGAAGGAAACGCAGTCAGGAGCACTCCCACCCCTGAGAAGGAGCAAGTCTGCAAGCCCCAGCCGGGAATCTAGATCCTTCTAGCAGGGGGCTCCGAGAGGCCTCTCCTGGGGGGTGCACAGAGGGGGCGCCGAGGGAGGCCATGGGCAATGCCCGCAGCAGCTCAATAACTGGGCGCAGAGGCGGTTTCCTTGATCAAGGCAAAGACGTAAGATCAACACGCAAATCAACGACCGTGTCCACGGAATGGGTCAAGCCGTGTGTAGGTCAGCCTCATCTAAAGACAGAACGAGGGGACATGGAGGGACAGGCCGTGTGGGGGTCAGCCTCATCTAAAGACAGATCGAGGGGGACACACATGGAACATCTTCCAGGGGGTCTTTCCCAGACGTGAGGCATTTCTCTCATTGAGGGTCTAACAGACCCTGGATATTAGACACTCAGGAAGGTCCCTGCATGGAGCCCCTCACGTGCTGGTACTTGACACAGGAGACCAGGCCCAGGCCCTTGTCCTCTGGACCTCGGATGGGCCTATGGGGCAGTGGGGGGCCCAGGAGGCTGCAGGCGCCCAGCTGGGGTCTTGCAGGGGCAGGCCATGCAGAGCACAAGCTGAATCATCATTCCCGCAACAACATGAATTCTAAGAACACATTTGCTAAGAGCCAACTATATGCCAGGCACATAAAAAGTTCCCAGGGATTCAAAGATGAGGATTTCTGTCTTTTCCTTGTAGTAACCCCTTAGGGTCCTATGCCAGGAGGTGGGAGGAGGGTAGAACTCCCGGATTCAACCACAGACCTCACGAGGTTTCCAGTTACTTTTTTTTTTTTTAAATAATTTTATTAAATCATAATTGTGTACATTGGTGCAATCATAGGGCAGAATGTGCTTCATATACAATCAGAAACATTTTGATCGTACTGTGAGAGATAGCCCTCATAGCATTTTCTTAATCACT
>CAUYRH010008906.1:0-21864 GCA_963574655.1 Perodicticus potto
GGCAGTTGTCCAGCCTTTTTGGCTATTGGAGCCTCTGGTGGGCGTTGTAGGTCCCCCTCCTTGCCTGTCATCCAGCCCGCTGGCTCTTCAGCTGGCTGCCGCAGCACCAACACCACCAAGGAGGAGGCGGCAGGTCCGCCAGCTGTATTACATATGTTACTGTCACAGAAGTCCAAGAAAGGGCAAGGAAATGTCTCTTTAAAACCCCTCCTTTTTTTGAGAATTTAAATCTTGCATTCCTTCCAGAGGACAGTGACAAAGAGGCAGGAAAATATTCTTTGGAGTCAAAGACTATTGGTGACAATATTTCTATTGTCTTCCACTATAGGAGGAAGAGAATTGTCCAGATGAGGGTCACAAAATTATTGACACCAGAGATAAGACCAGCCCCAACATGTGACACCAGCGACATAGACCCAACCAAGCCCGACCTCCCCAAACCTCCCTCTAATAAGCTCTGTTTTTCTCCTTAAAGAAAAGTCGCGTTAACCTTTGCCCAGCATGGCCTTAGGTCGTGTTAATAATTTAGTTTCTGATTGTCACAGAGAGTCTGTTTTATCCCTCTTACTGTCTCTATTGTATTATTAATGCTCAACAATTGCTGTATCTAAACTGCAAAAGCAGGGAGTGAAGACACTTGTCCACCTCCCTTCCTTTCTTGGTCAGCCTCTTGACCACCCTCCTCATTTGCAGGCAAATTACCAAACTTCTCTTTCCTTTTTTCCTCAGACCTCTTTCCTTGCTCCTCCTCCTTCATTCCCACTGATTCAGACTCAGGGACAAGTAGTGAGCTTTCTGTTAATATCACGGTCCTTATGGCTCTGAGCTAGCGGTTCTCAACCTGTGGGGCGCCACCCTTTTGTAACAATAAAAATAGAATGTGGTATTAGGAAGACTGAGAACAATTGCCTGAGTGGATACTAGTGATGGTTTGCAGATGAAGAAAGTGGTAAGGGATGTAAACAGGAGAGCAAGTGACAGAAACAAGAAACTAACAGGAAAGACCCAAATGGAAGGCACAGTTCAGGAGACATGAGAATGTATAAGAGGCCAGAATATACTACCGGCAAAATATACCTCTTTGTCTTAAAGGTTATGTTGAGAAACAGCAGAGCCAGGAGAAGTCCTGAAAACAGATTAGAAGTTGCCTTTCTGTAAAGAACATGTCCATCTTCAAGGAAATCTCGAGTTTTAAAGGTGTCTTCCTTTCCATTGGGAAGAGAAGGATGACTAAATCATAAGAAATTTTTATCAATGCAGAAGGCAAAGATTTGAAGTCTGCACGAAATCTCTTACTTTATTGTTTTCCTGATCCACTCTCTGTAATTGACCTCCCCTACACCCTCTCTTTTTTGTCTTTAGCTGAAAACCGTATTTAAGCCTCAATTCTAAGCTACCTCTAAAAGATGTAGTCATTTTTCCCTGAATATCTCCCATGTCTACATGAGGTATACACGTTAATAAACTTCTGTTTTTTCTTGTTAATCTGACTTTTGCTACAGGATATCTCAGCTAAGAAGGAAGAACGCTAGACAGAAATTTAATTTCTCTCCCCTATGTTAATGGAAAAAAATCCAAACTCTGTAAAATAATTTAAAGAAGTTTATTCTGAGCTTAATATGTGTGTCCATGGCTAAGGAGCCAATCAAGAAGTCTTGAGTGAGTGGTTGTAGTTTGGTTTTGTACACTTTAAAGAGACAAAAATTGCAGGTAAAATCATAAATCGATACATGGAGAGGATATATTGTCTTGGCCTTAAAAGACAAGACATCTCGAAGGGCAGAGCACTTTATAGCTTATAAGTGGGTAAGTGAGTTTAATGATTTTTTGCTTCGTAAGTTGTTAAACAAATAAAGAGTTGGAATTTCTTTCTTTCTTTCTTTTTTTTTTTTTTGCAGTTTTTGGCCAGGGTTGGGTTTGAACCCGCCACCTCCCCTATATGGGGTCAGCACCCTACTCCTTGAGCCACAGGTGCCACCCAAGGGTTGGAATATTTTAAGATAAGGTAATATGTTAATCAGAGACAAGCCACACATGTAACTCAAGTGATCTGTGAAGCAAATTCAAGATCTGCAGGTGATTTAACCTTTGCCTGGTGAGGCCATAGGTCCTATTAACAATTTAGTTTTTGATTGTCACAAAGAGTCTGTTCTGTCTTTCTTATGATTTCTATTTTGCTATTAATGCTCAACAACTGCTATATCTAAACTGCAAAAGTGTGGAATATAAGGACACTTGTCCATCATCCCTTTCTTTTATGGCCAGGAACTGAATTTTAAGGTTTTCCTGGGGTCCCCTGAGCCAAGAGGGGTGGTAGCTTAGTATTTAAGTTTACAACAGAAATGCTGAGAGAAAACAATGAACTTCTAAATTGTAAAGAAAACCCAACTATTTCCTCATAAGCTTTTGCAACCTGGACTTTTCTGGTTATTATTCATACAATGGGAAGCCAAAAGTAGAAAGTTCAATCAATCCAGTCAAACACCAGTTAATTTAATTAATTCACATTTTTACAAAAGTAAAATCTAATTATTTCACTAAAAAGAATGAAAGTTTACCTGGAATGATTAATCTGTTCCATCAAAACAAACAATTTGTTGGCCAACTGTGGGCATAAGTGCTTGGTTGGGTAAAACAGCAGAGTAGTCATTCACATACAGCTAGGGCTTTCTAACTTACATGGTTTAAAAAAAAAAAAGTGAGGCCACAAGGCCCATTTTAGTGAGGCTAAAATATCAGGAAAAAATAGTCAAATCGATAGAGTAAATGAATAATATCTCAGGTAATGAATAAAAAACACATAAACAAACAAACAAAAAACCCAAACAGCAAAAACCAAAATGGATAAGAGTCTTTAGAGGATTTCTCTAAACTTTTAGTAACTTTGCAGTTTGAACTTGAAGGACCTACAGATAAAACTAACAGAAGTGGAATCTGGAAGGTCACCAGTGTGTAAATGAGATCTCTAGTCATCACACCAACTGAAATGACACCAAGCAGAATTGCTCTTAGTTATGTAAATGAGGATGTCGACACTGACAACCTGATTGATGTAGGTTCAGAAGGGTAAACAAGAACCAATTTCAACAGAGTCAACTCAGGAACAATAGCAGTCTCGGTGAAGGTAGCAAGGAGCATGGGACAAAGATGGATTACCTAGGAAGAAACTGAACTCAAGAAATTCTTCTTTGGCTTGCATGGTACCTTGTTAGAAAATTAAGTTCCAGAAAGGAGTAGTCAAAACAGGATGTTATGATAGCTATTTGAAAGCAAGTGAATATTCCCTACAATCTTCTGAGGAATGGCACTCTTAATCTCAAGCTTTGTCCTCCAGTTTAAAATGGCTAGTTACCCCTGAAGCAGGCTTTCTCAACTTCTTAGCAAAATATTAGTGGAAGAATCAGGGGAAAAAGAATTACAACACAAGAATTCCAGCCTTCTCAAGGAAAGAATAGTGTGAAGAAATTTAGGTCCAGGTAGGCTGTTGAGCAGTTAGGGTATTGATAAGTTAGGCTGTGAGCAGAAAGAAGGGCAATTTACTGTGCTCTTCAATTGTGCTTCAATTGCCTGGGGGAGGGTCTTCCTCATAAAAAATTGTCCCAGTCCAATTTGTTCAAGAGTTTTCCCTGTACTATCTTCTAATTTTTTATAGTTTCTTGTCTTCAGTTTAGATCTTTTATCCAGTGAGAACCAATCTTTGTTAATGGTGAAAGATGAGGGTCCAGTTCATTCTTCTACAGGTTGCCAGTCAGTTCTCCCAGCACCATTTGTTAAACACAAAATCTTTCCCCCACTGAATGTTTTTGATAGGTTTGTCAAAGATCAAGTGACTATAAGTGTCTGGGTTCATCTCTTGTTTCTCTATTCTTTTCCATACATCTACCTCTCTATTTTTGTGCCAGTACCATGCTGTTTTGATCATTATAGATTTATAGTATAGCCTGAAGTCTGGTAATGTGATACCTCCTGATCCATTTTTATTACTGAGTAGTGTTTTTGCTATTCGAGGTTTTTTCTGATTCCATATAAAATGAAGTACTATTTTTTTCAAGATCTTTAAAGGATGACAATGGTGCTTTAGGCTTCAACTGGAGCAACGTGCTTCCATTGCATTGTATGGCTCAGAGCAAGTCCCAAGACCAGACCTGAGATACCAATTAGCATGGTGAGGATGGTGGTGTGGAAGCGTGCAAAGTTTGGGGGCTCCTTAATGGCACTGCATGTGCAGGGTTTACAGAAGTGGAAGCAAGCAGCAAGCATTAATTTCAAAGACCAGGGAAACTAAGTTTTACAGGTTCGTGAAAGCAGGGTTACCATGAGGAGGATCTTGCAGGAGTGTCATTGGGCTTCTCTGAGAAGACTTTGTTTTAGACTTTACTTTTCCCGGTTATCCTCCCTCAAGAGAGGGACCCATCTTGTATTTGCCTGTACTTTACATGCTTTCTTCTGTAATACATGTATGTTTATGACGATTGCTTTGTGTTTGTGACCATTCATTCTGTCATCAGCTAGTCACCAGAGCTCATCTTGACACTGGGAGCCAAGAACCAAGTAACAGCTTCCTTCAGAGGGACCTAACACAATTACTGAAGTTACCATGGGTCTTCGGCCCTACATAAGTATGAGAAGCGTTGGTTATCACTTGCAAAAATGTCCTGATTTGGAGGATAAATTATGCAGTTGCTTTACATGGTACTTCTTTAGCACGGTGTTTGATTACTAGTAGTAGAAACTCAATTTAATTCCCACCAGCTTAGGAAGAAGAGGAGATTTCGTTGGTTTACACAACTGAAATTTACAAAGACAATAGGCATTAGGAATGATATTTTACAGCCTTGTGTTTTTTTCTGTCTCTCAAATGAATCTACCTTCAGAGAGTGAAAAATATCATCTGTGACAGAGCTTCACACCACCCAACCCCAACCGCCAGCAAGCCCAATGAAAGATTCCATTATTTTAAAGGCTCTGGCAGAAGATTCCCAGAGAGGAGTCTGGTTGACCTAAATTGAGCCCTGTGCCTATTTCTAAACCTACCGTTAGGCTCAAGAGGATGAAATGTTTTTCATAGCCCAAGCCTGAGCTTCCTAACTCTGTGTCCAGGACAAATATTAAGAATTTAAAGGACTTAACTTTGTTGAAACATGTGGAATAGCTTCCTCAGTGGAAAATCAGTTCTGTTATCATGGAATTGGAAAAGTGGGAAGCTAGATAAAACAGATGTTCACTACCCACAGGGACAAATCTATGACTAAATTTTTTAGACAATGCATAAGACATTCTGCTTTTACTATTGCAACACAGCATTTGTATTCTAGCTCAGCAATAGAGCCTCTATTTAAAAAAAAATCATTATATTCATAACAACAGAACAAAGAAAGAAAAAACAACCTTTAAACCATAGCCCTTTATTGTCATAAAGTTTACTTTGGTTCCCACTATCCACATGACTACAATTTATGATTCTAAGAACCAAAAGCAGGTGGAGAGGAAAATGAACCAAAATTGAAATATACAATCACTGCAAATCGTGTTTGAAAACTGCTTCTTTTTCAAATTAGCTTTTGGGGGGGAGGGGTGCTTTTTCTCCCTGAGAATTGTTTATGGCATGGGGCAGAGGGCAGTCATGTGGCTACAGGCACATGAGGAATTCTGGCCACTGAAGTTTGAAGTGATGATCTGTGTTTGGGGCAGGCCCCGTCTCCCCTTTCATTTTATATCACCTTTGCTTTGGAGTTGTCCCACCTGCAGAGGGAAAAATAAGCCTTACACCCAAAACGGATATGAACACGAAGACTGATAACATCATTCATCACCAAGAGGGTCTATACAGGTGAGTTAGTCACAAGTTGGGATTTCATTTCTAATAGAGCAGAGAAGGCGCCCACGCTGGTATGCAGCAGCTTGAGTGAAGGAAGAGGCAAGTAGGTTGGTTATTATCACAGTTAGGGCCAGACCAGATGGAGGGTTCCTTCTTGTGGGTTTGTAGGATCTGCTTCCCCTTTTCTATGGGTTTGTTGAGATGTAAGGCAGAAGGGAAAAGCATAAAGGTAGGGCCTCAAAGTTGTCAGTGATCAAATATCCCAAATGAAGGAATCTGGCTGTTATAAGCTCTGTTAGAATCTCAGCTCTGCTCTCAACTAGTGGCATGACCTTGTCAAGCACATCATGTTTCTGGGTTCACCTATATTTTCAATGAGGACCATCATACTTCAAAGTTTGTTGAAATAATTAAGTACATAACAGCAGGGAGCTTAAGATAGTTAACTTTGTCAAGATGCAATTTTGCCTTACACTTTTCTTGTAGATATGATTTTATTTTTATTGCTTTGTTTGCAGAAAACACTTTCATGCATGAGCTGCTGGGTTTTCCCTTCATCTCTCTCTCCCCACCCCAGCTGTGTTTGTGTGTGTCTGAGAGGCTTATGTGATCGCTTGTGCATTTTACCCAGAGAATGGGAAAGTCCATTTGTATAAGTGCATCCTAAATGACACTGGAGGAGAGAAACTGTTCAAGCTGCCTTCTGTGAATTCCAGCATGAGATGTTTATATACTGCAGAAAAGGAATTTTCACTCTTATGGGTCAAAAGTTATCATGCTGTTTACTTCAGTGTGAAGAGTACTGCTTTCCCAGTGTACAGTGTAGTGACTTGCGATGGGGGGAATATGGCAGGACTTTTTCAAACACAGGAAGAGAAGGCACCAGAACTTTCCTGGGTGGCTCATTAAATTTTAATGCTTCTGTTACAATTAAAATTCCCCATCAGTGGTAATAGCCCCATGGAAGGAAGAGTAACCCACTCGTTTATTTTGACCTGTTGCTGCCATGATGATGTACAGATGCTAACAGGTAAGTGTCTAAATAGGAAGGCCAGAAGCCTGCCGGGAAGACAGAGGAAACTAGACGTGCTGTGTATACACATGTGTAAACACACCTGCACACATGTACAACAGATGACGGGACACAGGTGGCTCACGTAACAGAAGAACCAGCCAAAATACCGTTAGAGGTGCTTCATTCCCAATGCAGTTGCCTCTATTCACACTATAGATTTGTGTATTTTACACTATAGTTACACTTCCAGATTATCTGAAAATCTACACAGTAATTTACCTTTATGAGCATTTGGCGTCTACTCCTCAACTGAATCCTGTTCTCCTAGTTTCAAAATATACCGGTAAAGAAATTCATAGGCAGTATCAAAATAGTTATGATCCTAAGCATTTTTTTTTCTTTAACTAAAAACAAATTAGGAAGATTTATTGCATCAATGCAAAACTACAAACAGCAAAATAATATTTTGAAAAATCACGAGAATACATAATATTAGAATAGAGAAATAAATGCATATCCATGTTTTCTTCAAGTCTAGCGCCATCCTTCTGAAGGTTATGTTAGCCTGGCCACTGTGTCCTGAGCCCCTGTGACTGTCCGGAATGATGTGAGTATGACCCATCTGAGCTTTCATAATTCCTAATATCGATCCTAAGTTTTTGGACCATTTAAAATAATTCAGGTTACCTAAACCAAAGTGTATCATATGCTGCTGGTTGGAAAAAAGGAAATAACAAGAAAGAGACAACATAGGCTCAAAATTAACCTTCCATCCAAAGAGCAGAGGATTGCAGGGAAATAAGAAACAAAAACAAAAACACCCAAGGGTTTTTTCATAACACAAAGGACTAGAGCTACAGGATAGAAGTTGCTCCAGGAAGATCAGAGCCAACGGCAGAGGGGCCTCCCTAAAACAAGGAGGAAAATCAAACTGAATCTAAAACATTTCTTCTCAATAGCAAAGGGCATATAAATTTTAATACCATCATGCATATCATAATAATCTTTGCTTTTAAATAACCAGGAAAACAATAATAGAAAACATTTATTTAAGTTTTTAAATGGCATTTTAACTTTAAAAGTTTTTTTAATCTTTATTATATTTACATTTTAACATCTGTTAAATTAATTAAATTACCTCTTTATTATCTTAAATAAGTGCTTAGCATTTTAATTAATTTTAAAAAGATTTTTATATCATTATGCTTTTTCAGGGTCCAAAGATACTTAGGATTAAAAATAGGTGTTCTCACACACAGCTTGAACAATGAAGAACAACATTATTTCTCCTCACAGAGTTCGCTGTCTACACCAACATGACTACTATTCTATGTCTTGATTAGCATAACTCTACTATTCTATGAGTCTCTTAAATGAGCAAATAACTGAATTACTCATTCCAACAATCTCCTTAGAAACTCATCAACTGTTCCAAAGACTTTATGAACAGTTATGTCCTAAGACTCTTCTAAACCCCTTGCCTCAATGTTCTTGCCTTCCAGCTTTCACCAATCCTAAACTAATTCATCACTATTCCTACCCAATCTTTATTAAACTCCTTTTAGAAAAAGTTAGTGAGGTTGGATTTCTGCAGTACTGGTATTAAAATAAACACCTTCACTTCCAATTATCAGTAAATTCTAACCCAGTATTTTCCTCTCTGAGACAGGACCAAAGCTTTGGAAGTGGTGTTTTCTTTTAACCAAGGTATGCAATAAACTCATTTTGCCCTATCTATAGATTGTGATATTGGAGAAGGAAACATTCAACAAGGCCCATGGTTAAATGACTAGACTTCCCAGGCTATTCCTGAAAACTTAAACTCCTGAGTGTGAACCAAAATAAAATCTTAAATCCCCAGGAAGTGAGTAGACCCCATGTTGTCCAAAGGGATCCTGAAAAACATCTGGAGTTGCCAGTCATGAGGAGGAGAGGACAGACATGGCTAGTTGTGCCATGTTCCCTTTGAAGTTATTCTTTGTAATAATAAGGCGCAAAATCATTAGGAAGCCTAAGTGAGGTGATGGTTAAATACCACACCTACAGGTCATCAATTGCTTAACAGATCACTTGAGTCTCCGTATATGTCTAGTATTTGTCCAGTGGCACTTCTATGATTAGCAGACTTCCTTCCTTTTCTTAGCTTACAACATTCCACGCCTTTAGACAAAGCTTCAGTTTTTAACCAAACAAATCAACTAAACTTGACCCACCTATAACCTGTCATCCCCCACTTCAGGATGTCTGCCTTTGGGGCCACCCCATTGTCTGCCCTGCGTGTACTGATTTGTGACTTCATGTGAAATCTGCTCTCCCTGACATGTATAAAATCAAAGTATAACCCAGCAATGGTGGGACCACCACTTGCTCAAGACTCCTTGTGTATAGCTTCCATGCCATGGTAACAATATTGAGCTCAGAATAAACCTCCTTATTTTGCAGAGTTGGGTTCTGTTCTGCTGACAAGAGCAGACAAACTATGACTCCATCTGGCTATAAGACTGACCAACCAAGGGCACAGGAGTAGTGTTCTGATCTAGCCACTGTTTTTGTCTTTCCAACATATTTCTTTTCCTCGCTCATCCTGGTAATGGCATCCTTCTCCTTGTGGAAACCCCATTCCATGTGCTTTAGCTGAGACTTTTTCCTTTCCTGCTATTAGACATGTGTCACAGATATCAACACGAGAAGCTCACCCTCAAACCACAGTGAGTAGTGTATGATCCAAGAAGACTAATTAGAGGTGCTCCCTTCGTATCACCCATTTTGTAAAAAGGATTTTGACTTTCCTGGAATCTCAAATTGTATGGATGATTTAAGTTAGGAGTTGCCAGGGGCCACTTTTCCTACCAGCTCTTGAGGGCTTGTTTAAGAATAAAACCAGCACAAATATAAAAAGACTGAGGGGGGAATACAGACACTTTCCCCAGTGATTGGGAAACTCTAAATCAAGCCATTGCTGAAACATTACCCTTGGAGGTTTTGTGAAATAACTCTACCATTTAAAACTAAGCTACTTTAATGGTAAATAAACAATAAATTCTCCTTTTAGAAAAAGTTAGTGAGGTTGGATTTCTGACATTTGTAATCAAAGTTTCAGCTGTAACAGAGAAGCACCACCCTAATGAATTGGTCCCACTGAAACAAAATTAGTAAACCCAGGGCCAGGCTATAATGTTGCCCTTTAATTGTTACAAAGTTAACACAAGTGTCTCTGAAGTTTCCCCTGGTTTCCCTGCTAACTTTGGCCTGGCTTCAATCCAGGCCAATACTTGAAACTTCTAGGACCTGAGCTCCAATTGAGAGTCTAATGAATATGTTCCTATTATTATGAGCAGGAAAACCTCTCCTCTAATACTGCCACTGAAGCATTATCCACAGTTCAGTGACACTTATGATGGGTGGTTGCCTCTATTATGTGACTTGTAAACATTTTTTTAATATATATTCATCTAGAAATCTTGGTACTTCAGCTTCTAAGAAGAATAAACTCACAATGCTGAGGAAACACGTGTTGTTTTTCTTTCTTTTGCACTTATTCAAATAAGTATAACTTCCTAATCAAAATCACCAAGCCTTGGCACAGAATAAAAAGAAATAACTTAAAAACCAGAAGAATAGTAAAAATTATTACTAACATTAAAAAAAGAAAAAAATTAAAACTAGGTAAATACAATTGTTTTGTTCCTATTAGCTACTTTTTTTCTTATTCCAAAAACTAAAAAGAGGTGTTTTCTCTTGGACAGTCAAAAAATTATAGCATATTATGGATAAGATGATCAGCTTTTCTATTATATAATGATAATGCATTGAAAAGAGAATAACCTTATTATCTGAGATCAGCAGTTGCTAATCATTAGAAAAATCCTAGGAAGAGCGCTAAGTGGATTGTCAGTGAAGAATTTGCAATTCAGCATAGTTTTCCATACGATGGTATCATTTTAACCAATAAATGGTTGCTGCTGTGTGCTTCAAGAAAGAAGGATGGGCTCACACAAAGGAAAAGTCCACTGGAATCTTTAAAATGTCTTGCTTACCTATCAGGCCAGATCTTGTGCATTCAGATTATTGAACTTATGTTGTTGCATTCTACTTTTTTCCTCCTCTCCTGTTGATTAATAACAATGTAGGTAGAATCTCTGGCTGCTGAGTCCTTGGTCTTGGAGATTCAAAGAATGAATCCATGGACCACACAAGCAAGTTAATGGACAGATACAAACACAAAGATAAGCTAAATAAAGTAGCCTCTGATGTGGTGGAGGGAGGACCCTGGTGGATAGCTCATGTGGGCCTTCAGTCTATGAGTTTGTACACTGCTTTTCCTATCTTGCAGGCAGGAGGGTTTGTAGGACATGCAATGTCACAACCATTTTACGCCAGGAGCTTGGGGGCAGAAATTAATTTTAAACCTGTCCTTGTGGAGGAGTGCAGTCTGTTTAGCGTATATTGCCTGCTCTGGGAGAGGTGCCTTTGGTGGAACACTGGACAAGCTGGTTTTTATAAGCCTATTTGTGTCTAGAGATGGGGCCTGTGATGAGACTGATGTCTGAACTTACCCAGGCCTAGAAAACCCTTTAGTGAAGATCCCTGATCCCTGTCCAGCACTAGGTAGGGCTATCCTGTATCACCAGGAGATGGGCAAACATGTCCTCACTAAGGGCAAGTAGTAAAAATGCTTGTCCCTGATCTCCGATGAATTTAAATTATATCTAGAACCTTTGTCCTCTTTTATAGCACATTCTTGTCTAAGTTTTTTCTAATAGCTTTCAGAATACATTTTATATATATATATGAATCTCTAACAATACCTACGATTTTTTTAAATTCACTTTCCCATTTGGCAATATATGTGGAAAAAACTATATTATGATTATTCCAAAATATTTACTTACTGCCTTTTCCCAGGGAAGGATTAAATTCTCCTCCCCATTGATTAACAAAATGGGAGTGGCAGTTTTTATCATCTGGGTATGGACTATTAAGTTCTGCCACAATAACCAGCAATGTTCTAGCTAGAGGGTACTCTTTCACATCAGACACGAAATGGATATAAAGTTTAAGGAATTTTATTTTGGTATTGTAAGCTGCTGAGATTTAGGAATATTTATTAGCACAGCACAATCTATGCTATATTGACACTCTCTCTTATGGAGATCTGAGGGAAAGTCAAGACCACCTATTATTTGACAATGACTCCCATATACCAGGAAATTTGCACATTTCAATTCAATAAATTATCACTAGAGGAGGACTCCATAAGTAATATTCCTAATTAAAATTGGAGTGAAGTATACTTTTGTTTTTGCAATATGGAGACAGTTTATGAAATAACAATGGGTTTCCTTCAAAAGCAAATTAGTTCACAGTGGAGACCAATACGAGTTTCACTTCTAAAATCCAGAAAAAGAAAAAAAGAAAAACTATTAGAAAAGCAACTGATTCAGTGTTTCAATACTCCTTACAATGATTGCATTGACAACACTGTCCCACTAAGCCACTGCACAGAACAAGTCATTAAAAAGCCCAAAACCATTGATTCGGGGACTATGGAAAGTGACAGCATTGACATGGCATGTTGGTGGTTGCTTGGTATATCTCATAGCCAATCTGTTCATGCACAGAATTCCATATAGCCTTACTCATAAAACTCAGCATCAGAATTCTCCTTGGCATTTAGTCAATTCCATCTCCCAAACATGCCAACTTTATCACAGGAAAGTTAAATAAAATGTTTTAGTGAGGGAAAAAAAATAAAAAATAAAAACTTACAAGAAGTTCCTAATATGATTTTAAAGGAAAAGTTATGGACCCATGACCTCTGAGGCACAGTAGGAGCCAATCATTTTACTTTATGCATGAGTGTATTTTAATTGTCCCTTTTTTCTTAAAGGGAGTCACTTTATCCTTTCTTTTTCACTTTTTTCAAAATAAGTTCTCTTGCTCTGCTGTCCAGGCTGGAGTATAGTGGCCTGATCATAGATTTGCACAGCCTCAAACACTTGGGCTCAAGCGATCCTCCCACCTCAGCTTCCTGAGTAGCTATGACTATAGACAAATGCCACAATACTGGAATTTTTAATCTTTGATACAGAGGAGGTGTTGTTATGTTACCCAACTTGGTGTCAAAGTCCTGGCCTTGAGTCATCCTCCCACCTTGGACTCCCGAAGAGATTATAGACATAAGCCACAACACCACACCTCATTGTTCCATTTTAACCGATTGTAAATACTGGGATTTTGGGAGGACAAGTCAAATAACCTGATATTAGATAAGGAAAATTGGTATGGTAATTACTCTTACAAGGATCATCATTCCAACAAACATCGGAAGCATAGTAGCATAATAATCACAACCATTCTGTCACAGTGAGGCTGGCTAGATTAGTTTCATGTGCCTATTTAAAATGTGTTGGTTTAACAAATAGAAAGGAAGAAGCAAATAAAAATCCTCCCCAGAAGCCATTATAAATAATTCACACAAAATATTTTTTAAATTAGTACAAAATTCACTTGAAAGTGAGTTTGGCTTTTTCCAATTATACCTCCTATTCCCCAAATTAGTCTGTATTCTGTGACCACATTATGTATCTTGTAACACAGTGCTATTTCTATTAATAAAGAGCATGTATATCCTTTGGCTTCAAATTATTTATCAACAATAAGAAGGAAGATCTTATTCTATGGTATAGACAGAGGCAAAAAGGTAATAACTTTTCTTCACCCATTGAAAGGTACATAGCTGAAAATATTACAAAAAAAAAAGTCAGGTCAGCATGAGAAAGCATAGCAAATGTATTCAATCAAGGTTTTATGTGACATGTGAGTCTTCGGAAATGAAGACCCCAAGACCCAGGGAAAAATTCTATTTTATGCTTAGGTTTGATGAAGAAGAAATATTTGTGTAGAAATGATCAGAAAAAAAGGGTCTGATCTCATGGTAAGGAGACAGTGTGTTTCACCCATTCAGGGATGAACAAGGACCCCTGTTTTCCAAGCCGAAGAAAATAAACGTTTTCTCTCCAAACTGCACTCTTTATATACAAACAAAACAAGAGAAAAGTATTTAGTGTAAGCTGAGCTTCTTCTACAGTAGACTTCCTGCCATTTTGCCCTGAGATAGAAAGGATTACATTAATTTCTTAATACACTCATTCATTCATTAATCTTAATCAACATTGAAGTCTGCAAAGTCCCCACCAAATATAATTCTCAAGATCTCCCTATTTATAAAACAGGATAAAACCCCTTGAAAAAAAGACCCATCTGGGAATTTCCCACTTGGGTCTCCCCATCTTGCCAGAGGTCCTGATGACTTTCCTTCTTTCTCTTACTTTCTGTCTAATAAATCTATCTTATCACTGATCTCTGTGGTCCATGGGTTCATTCCTCTCTGAAACCACAGACCTACTGCAGAAAGAAATTCTGTCAACAGTAATAAACTAAAAAGGGAAACCCAGCAGTGCCTCTTTGTTCAGATTATTCTTGTTACCAAAAGTTCGGGACTTTTTCCCAAGGCCTAGTCAGTGAAAAAAAAAGAATGAAGATGGAAGAGAAAACAGAAGAATTAAGAGTAATTACTATACCAATTCTTATTTCTTATTTTTTCCTTATATTAATTTACCAGCAAATGAGGAGGGTGGAAGACTAATGTCTCGAAAGACTGTTGACTAGCCTATAAGCAGAAATACAGGGCTTTTTAAAGGAAGGGTTTCAGAGGTCGGGCTCTAATATCACATGGTGTGCTTTGGAATATTGTTTTTTAACCTTAGTTTGTGGTTTGGGTTGACCCTATTGCCAATGAAGATGATCATCTGATCTCTGGACAATTCTGTTGAGCTATCTCCTATAGTTTAAGATATTTAGACAATAAAGAACAAAAAACATTTTTTTTTCTGCCCCTTTGATTACTGGCCTTAGGCAGGAATGCAGTATTTAATTCCCAAAAAAGGAGAGTTTTAAAGAGACTACATTTTGCTCTTTTTCAGACCTTTACTGCTCTTGTATTCTTGGCCTCTCTGTAGCATTCTTTCCTCCAGGTATAGGGCAGCCTACCTATCACATGAGGGTCTACAGAGAAGAGGCAAGGTCAGAGAGTGACGTTTCTTACTTTTATGGCTTGGTTTGAGAGGCAGGACCTGTCTTGAAGGAGATTTCTAGTTCTATGATTTGTTTTAGCTGAGAAATGGAGAATGGAGAAAAGGGAGGAGAAATTCAGAGAAAGTTTTGTGCTTGTGAGGTTCTTCTACTCTCCTTCAGTTCAAAGTACTCGGCACACCAAAGGGCCATGCTTTTGACTATGATTTGGATACAAGTTGCCTCTGCTCAGGGCTAGACACCAGACTCCATGTTCTAGGCCTAAGCAGGCTGGCAAATGAGTTTGATCAATGCCCCATCTAAGTCACCACTCCCTGAGAGGAGCAGAATGTCCCGAACAAGACCATATTCCTACATAATGGCAGTTTTTAAATTAATTTCTGCCCACAGGTGTCTGGTGCCAACAGCTATGGTGTATTTTACATATACATTCTATTTCCCCAAACCCCATTACCTGCGAGGAAGAAGAAACTGCATATAACCCTGAGACAGGTAGCCAAAATCAGCAACCTACTCAGGACATCCCTCTGATGTGTCAGAGGTTTTGTTTTCCTTCTCCTCTTACCTATAATAAAATGCATCCTATTGCTTATTTGTGGTGGTCCATGAATTCATTCTTCGATTTTCTGAGATCAAGGACCAAGCAGAGAAATTCTGGTGACAATTTTCTGAGCCACAGCAATATCTTGACTATTAAAATGGAAATAGTGTTCTACTGAGGGGCTCCCCTATCCCCAGGACATTCTTCATTCATTTCCCCTCAATCCAAGTCTGATTTGGTAGGCTGCACTGAACCACTAGTTATGGTTGTCTAGGAGTTAGCAAAACTAAGTTTTTATTCTAGCGCTTCTAATTGAGTCATGCAATATTGAATCCATCACTGAAAATTGTCAGGGTTTCACTTCCTTTATGGCATAAAGCAAGGAATGTTATCTTTCCAATCTGGCAAACTATAATTAATATAGTAAGTAAAAATCAGATAGCTTTGAAGACATAGCAAGGATAATGTATTGTGGACAGAATTACAATCTATTTAATCTTCCCATTATTGCACTGACAAAGCCAAAGCATAGCCAAAGCGTTGGAATATTTTCCTCTTCCAACTTGGGTCTGGTGGTTAGAGTTTACAGATAAAATGACAATAATACTTGTGGTGCATATGTGAAGGGTCAGGAGAAAACTTCTAAATATGGATCAAAATTGTTTTCACATAGTAAATGAGAAAATATCATGAATGTTATATTAATCAGGTTGATAAAAATATCTCCTATTGTATGTGAAGCCCGCACACTGTACTCCATGACTGAATTATTGTACACGGTTATGACTCAATAAAAAATAATTTTAAAAAAATGACAATAATAAACAGGGTAACCAAAGAAGAAAACACAAAATTTATTTATATGTGCATATGTAATAAGTAAATTGCAAAACAGCCCCAAATAAAAGTTTATATTTAAATATCCACTTAAAGGGAGAGATTATTAGGGCTTGAATTGGAGAGTATAGAAGGTTCTGCTGGGCTTATTGATACTAATGGAATGTCTCTCTTCATAGCAACTGAACATGTAGAAAATTCCCTTAAGAGAAATAAGACTAGTTTTATTTTCAGGAGGCTCAGCTTTAGTTGGATAAAGTTCAGATAAGATTTTTATTCCTTTGTCTTCTGTAACTCAAATGTTTTCACTTTAAAGTAATCTTTATACCAGCTCTGGGGATCTGATCCACAACTCTCTTTCTGCAAATTCAGGGAACTCAGTGTTGCCTTTACTTCCTTTTCTACAAGGACAGTGACCATAAAGATGGTCTATTGCTGGAAGGAAGATTTTTATTTTTTAAAGCCTTTTGCTTGGACTTCAATTTGCATTTAAAAGAGAGATCTTCTAGGCTGTTTTTGTGATTCAAAAACAATTATGCAGCATGTGGCCATGTTAAGTTTTGAGAATTTTTTTCTTAAAGTCACTTTCAGAAAAAGAAGCAAAAGCCTAAGGTTTTTATTATTACTATTGTTATTATTATAAGTTTGGAAGCCCTTACATAATTATTTGTACAGAACAATTTTTTAAATATATATTTGAATACATATAATTGATTATTCTTTAAGTTGCCCATGATCCTTGTTCTTAGTAAAATTTCAATAGTTTAGTTTTCATCTATTATGTTATGTTAATTCAATGTATGTCACCTGAAAAAAATGCTGAAGTTCATAAATTTGGAAATAACTTTATTTCTCATGAAATGCTGCAGCCTGTGGGTGGCTATTTCAACAGACTGGGAAGCAAAGCCCTAGCAGAAAGCCAGAACACATGGCTCAAAGCAGAGACAAGGAAACAAGACTTTATAATGAGCAGGATGGCCAAATATACATATTAGACAAGCTATAGGAGGAGTCATGAATATTTATGAAAGGAGAAACACAGTAGGGACAATCCAGCTTTATGTCCCTTTATGGGGTCCATGTTCAGAAAACAGCAGCACTCTTATGTTAAAAGGTGAAGAAAGCACATGAAAATGCTCTCTGCTCATGCTCTGCACACTGGTTAAAACCACTCCATGGATGGTGGGTACCAACTTAAGAGGAGGGAAGGTTGGTCAGAGTCACGAGGTAAGTTTCTAAGGAAGCAGCCTGCTGGCCATTAGCCAGCAGGAGAGGGTAAAATGAGGCATGTCTCACCTCCTGTCCTGTCATGGCCAGGAACTCAGTTTTAAGGTTTCTCTGGGTATCCTTTGTCCCAGCAGGACATCCAATTCAGTTGATGGGTAGCAGGACTTTATTCTGATTCATACTTATGTCTTCAAAGTTGGCAGTTTTGCCAATTTAGAATTATTTCTAGGTCACTGTAAACTTGAAACTTAAAGAACATCTAAGTTTTTTCTCTTCATTCCATTTTCCTTTCCTCTAGGTCATAGATAAAGATCTTGCAACCTTTAATAAAAACCTCATTTGATCTTATATTGACCAAGCTTTACTACTATCTACTATGTTTTTAATCAAATAGTTGATATACGAAGCCATCTCTAATCTTGTGGAATAATGCAGAAATCAGAAGTGACAGATAAAATTTAGGTCTTCTTATAAGAAACAACACATAAAGCAATTAAAATGATGATGTTCTTAACTTTTAGGAATAAAGACCTTAAACTTGCATTAGTACTTAATTTTTGTCCACATTAAAGTTAAAAGGCTGATTTAGGCTTCATGCTTAGTTGATCTCCTACACAAAATTAGTGCTAAGCTTTAATCCTAAAGATTCAAAGGAATATGGAATACATTACTTCTAACAATGGAATATATTCCATGAGGTCAGTGGCTCTCAACCAGGGCAATTTCAACATGCAAGGATAACTGGCAATATCTGAAAACTTGTGTATCACACCCAGGGAGCTGCTAATAGGATCTGAGTAGAGGTCAGGGATGTTATTAACAGACATCCTGTGACCAGAGGATGCCACCCCAAAATATAAAGGACTGTTGAGCTAAAGGTAATTAAAAAGAAGAAGGTGCAGTACAATTCTAACTCCCCATTTGTCTAAGCAGGATATGCTGTCACAAAAATAAAAGGTAGCCTACCCCCCATCCTCATTTCTATCTGGGAGAACAAAAGTTAACCACGGAAGTCAACTTTAGACCCTTATCATCCAAAGATCCTACCAGAAGAATCTACATTAACAAGCTTTAGTAACTCATCTTTTTCTGCTATTTGCCTCCTCATAGGTTATGTTTTTCCCAGGCATGTCCTCAATTTTGCCTTATCCATACTGTCTCCCTACCTAAAAGATCCTTCGCAAACAATTCAAAATATAAGGGGTACAATGTAAGGGTATAAATCACAGTTCCTGAGGGCAGGACACAACTACAAAAGGGACCATACCTAACAAAGGCAAATCTTATAAATTAATCATTTGTACCCTCATATTAATCTGAAATTTAAAAAAAAATAAAATAAATATTTGAAAACCCCAAATAATTCCAAATGATTCATCCAGACAGCTCTCTCTCTCTCTCTTTTTCTATGTTTTATTATCTAATTCAAAAGTTTTTTGCTCTTCAATTCTTTCCCAAATGTCAAATGCCCTTTCAAGATTTCCTGCCTCTATACGTTTTTATTGGATGTCCCAAGAAACTTTGCACTCTGTTTCTACTCACACAACCTCAGTTTCAGAAAATCATTGAAACCTACTTCTCATGTTTCCTTTAACATGCATTAAGTCATGTTTTCCCTGAATTTTTTTTAACCTGTCCCCCTCGGTCATCCTCACAAACTAATATTATAACTACACACCAGTTCTTGACTGATCTTATTCACTGTTGCATCCTTAACTACTACCCATAGTAGATGCCAAATTACTGTGTGCTAGATACATCTACACATGAAGGAATTGGTTTTATGGCAATAATTTTGATTCCCATAATTTGATTTTTTACTAAAGCATTTTATAAAGTCACTCCATGTGAATAAGGTTATGATTATGGTGGTGGAGATCATAATTGTTTACAATGTTTGGTTTACGTCAACCAAATAAATTTGAATGTATGATCTTTAATAACAATAGTGGTGAACAAACGAAAAACTAATACATGCTCAACATTTGGTGCTATAATCTGAATGATTTATGTCCTTTTGAAAATCATACATTGATACTTAATCCCCAAGGTGAAGGTGTTAGAAGTGGGATTTTGAGGGGTTACTGGGCTATGAACGCCAGGCAGTAGTATCATTATGAAGGAGGCCCCAGAGAGCCCCTTGACACTTCCATCCAATGAGGTTACAACAAGACAAGCATCTCTCAGGAAGGAAGTGGGCCCTCACCAGACACTGAATCTCTTGGCACCTTGACCTTGGACTTCCTAGATTCCAAAATGGTGAGAAATAAATTTCTGAGATACCTAATTTATGGCATTTTACAGAATGCCAAATGGACTAAGACTGAAAATTGGTACCAAGAAGCAGAGCTGCTTCAGTAATGGATACCTAAAACGTGGACGAGGCTTTGGAACTAGATTATAGGTAGAAGTGGATGAATTTTGAGGTTCATGTTAGAAAAATCATTTCTTGCTATGAACAGACCATAAAGAGCTATTCTGATAAGGGCCCAGGAAAAGGGAAGAGCTATAGAGAAATCCTTATTCTTTTTAGAGAATACCTTAAGCAGTAGTAATCAAAATGTTAGTAGAAATATGGGCCCTGAGGCCATTCTGATGAGGTCTTGGATGGAAGTAAGGAACACATGCTTGGACAAGGGAAGAAAGGCCATTACTGTTCTAAAGTGACAAAGGACTCAGATGCAGCCAGGTGCGCTCACACTGTAGTGTTTGGTGGAGGTAGAATTTAGGAGTGATGGAATTGGGTATTTGCCTAAGGAAAATTTTAAGCAAAGTGCAACTGGTTTTTCTTGAATGTTTATTATAAAATGCAGATATAGAGTTAAAGATGCAATTGTTAATAAAAAGGGAAATAGAACTTGAAAATTTGGAAAGTCCTCAGCCAGTTTATAGTAAAAGGAAAAGAAAAGCATGTTCAGGAAGGAAGTGTGTGGCTAAGGATCACACTTTGATAAGGAGATTAGCAGGAATCTGCCACATCAAGAAAAGGCTACTCAGCAAGACAGTTAAAGAATGACCCTGAAGGGACTTCGGAGATGATCAGGCTGCTCTGCCTACCCCAGGCCCAGGGTTTCAGGGCCTGGGAGACAGAATAATTTCAAAGGAGGGGCCATAGCCCCTTGTAGGGGCTCAGAGCTCTCCGACTGATGTCACATCAAGACTTTTCACATCTTAATGCTGGGCTCCTCAGCAGCTTCACGTATGTCAAGCCCACAGAAGCTGCCCAGGTTGAGAGCAAAGGTGATAAACCTTGGTAATGGTCACACAGTGCCATTGCTGCTGGTACACATAGCATATGATCTGTGGGGTATATGATCCATGTAGATTTCAAAGGATGTCCTGGACAGCCACTTGGCTCAGACCAAGAACCACCATGGGTTGGGGCCACTGCAGAGAGGTCCTACTATGGCAACATCCAGCAGAGCTATAAGGGTAGGATCTCAGACTACAAGAGCCACCAGAGCACTGATGCAGCCCAAGGGAGGCCTGGGCCTTTCATCCGGGCATGGTGGGGCTATGCAGAGAACTACTTCGGGTGGATCCATCAAAACCACAGGGCTGGGGATAAAACTAGGACCCCTGGCTCGGTAGGCCTGATGTCAGAACCTCACATCAGACAAGATTATTCTCCAGCCTACGTTTTGAATTAGTGTGGGACTATCACCTCATTCTTCCTTCCTGTTTCTCCTTTTTGGAATGAGAATATCTAGGCTACGCTTGTCTTACCATTGTATTTTGGAAGCACGTACCAATGCTTGATTTCACAGCTTCACAGCTGTAGAGGAATTTGCCTAATTATTCCTTGAGTTTCACTTGTATCTGATTTAGAGGATATTAAAGTCAGACTTTGGACTTAGACTTTAAAGTTAATGCTGAAATGGGCTTATATTTGGAGGGCTATTTGGATGGAATGAATATATTTTGCAAGAGAGCACATAAATTCAGGGTATGTAAGTGTGGAATTTTATGAACTGAATGGCTGCACTCCCCTCAAATGTATATGCTGAGAACAAATTACCAAAGTGATAGTGTGAGCAGGTGGAGGCTTTGAGAGATAATTAGTGCAAGAAGGTACAGCCCTCATGAATGAAACTATAACCTTTAAAACAGCAGTTTTCAACCTGTGGGTCACAACCTACAGGAAGTGTATTAAATGCTCACGGCATCAGGAAGGTTGAGAACCACTGCTTTATTTTTTTTTTTTTTTTTGAGACAGAGCCTCAAGCTGTCACCCTGGATAGAGTGCTGTGGCATCACAGCTCACAGCAACCTCCAATTCCTGGGCTCAAGCGAGTCTCTTGCCTCCGCCTCCCAAGTAGCTGGGACTATAGG
>CAUYRH010008908.1:0-75205 GCA_963574655.1 Perodicticus potto
TGGTGATGCCCTGGACAGCAGCAACTCCATGCAAACCATCCAAAAGACCACCACCCGCAGGATAGTGGACGGCAAAGTGGTGTCTGAGACCAACGACACCAAAGTTCTGAGACACTGAGGCAGTAGAGCAGTGTGCCCTTATACCAATAAAGAGTCCAGAGGTCACTGGACATCAGTGTGTAAAAAAAAAAAAGAAAAGACTCCCTTTATACAAATAATCTTGAGAAACAGTTTTTTCCTGTTTCTTACCCTCCTCAGGGTAAAATTAATCAGCACAAAAGTATCAACTAATCAGAATTTGCAGATTTGAGGAAGACATTTGCTTAAGCTTTTTAAATTTGTTTTATGAAATCATGTTAACTATTAAAAAATGCACAGTTACTGAAGCTAAGCAAAATAAAACAAAAAACCTTTCAGCCCTTCTCTGATTTGTTTATTTAATGGTTGGAAGCAATAACTATGTTGATATCTAAGCAGCTCTCCTTTCTCGGTAACTCTGGTAAACAAGTTGACATATATAGTCAAGTGAAAAATGTTTACTGTTCTCCAAATGAGTTAATCAAACTGAAAAATACAAGTTTTAATAGCTCTATGTAAGTTTAAGTTTTAAACTGACACTTAGAAACATGGAAGTGTGAGCCATAAATCAGTAAAATAAAGAGTTGGATAAAACTGACTTCATTAAGACAGATACTTTACTGGTTCTCCAGTGAGGCTTACTGGATCCCCTTTAACTCCTTGAGCACCCACAATGACTATACATTTAGCTAAATGGAAGGTTTCGCTTACTTCCATTTTCTTTGAGTCAGTCCTTTATAGGGTTTTGTGTGGGGCAAGGGAGATAAATCTGCCATGAGGCTGTAAGCTTGAGTTGATTATTTCTTGTCTCTTGAGAAATAAGGTATAGAATTCTGGGTAGTAGATATGCTTTGTTGAATTGGTGGAATGTATTTTTTTGTACGTTATTTATTTATTTGCGTTTTTCCTAAGTTGCTGCCATGTCTTCATGTAGTTCATGTGGTTTGGTTTGTTGTACTCTTCCTTGTGGAAGCACCCAACAGGATCTATGTTAAAATCAGTGTACAGTACAATAACATTAATTATATTCACATTGTTGTATGACCAATCTCTAGAACTCTTCATCTTATAAGACTAAAACTTTATATCCATTAAACAACTCTCCATTTCCCCCTTCCCCTAGTCCCTTGAAATCACCGTTCTACTTTTTTATCTCTATGAATTTGACCACTCTTGATACCTTATATAAGTGAAGTATTTATTCTACTGTCTATTTATTCAACTATCATTCTGTAGGTTGCCTTTCACTCTATTGATTGTGTTCTTTGATACACAGTTTAGTTTTGATGTAGTCCATTTTACTTATTTTTTTCTTTTGTTATCTGTGCTTTTATTGCCACATTCAAGAAATCATTGCTATATCTAATGTGATAAAGCTTTTTCCCTATGGTTAGGTATTTGATCCATTTTGAGAAATTTTTGCATACAGTGATTGGTAAGAGTCTAACTTTGTTCATTGCTTTGGCAGCATCATGTGTTGATAGGAGCCTAGTTCTTTCACTCAATTACTCCTGAACTAGCCAACTAAATGAAGAACAAGTGATAAATAAGCATTGGGAAAATTTCTGGGGAAATTTGGATACTGATTTGTGCCTTAATTTTAGCAAGTTGGGGAAGGCGACTATGGCAGTTTGAAAGCTAGGTGTCATGACTTAATATTGCAAAAACATAATATGGCTATTTTGATGGCAACATTGTGACTAGTTCAAAAGTGGAATTAAAATAAATGTCATGGATTTTTGCAAAAAAAGACTATGGTGTTTACATGTTCCACCTTCTAGACAACTTGATATTTCCTAAATTTAAATTCTTGGTAGGGACAAAGGGAATTGTTGTGGTATGGTAATTGGAATTGATAGCCTGATAAGCCTTTACTCGGTGAATTCACTGAGTTCAATAATAGATGAGAAAAAGAAAAGATGCCTCTTTTGAAAAACTTATGTTTGGCTTTTTTTGTCTTTTGTCTTGGCTGCTAGGAAATTCAAGGCTAAAATATGTGCTCAATTACATACCCTTACCTTCCTTGGTTTTTATCTTCTATTCATTTGTTTTGTTTTCATTTTCTTTACAAAGGAACTTTACTAAGGTACAAAATGATGTTCATCCAATAAAATGCACCCATTTCACATTTTGACAAATGCATATACCTGACTACTCACCACGTGAGTCAAGATTATAGAACATGTCTATCCCCCCAAGACATTCCCTCATGCTTCTTTACAATCATTGCTCTCTTTCTACCTGTTGTTAAATAGTTCCATTGAGTCTGTGCTCTTTAATGTTACACCAACCTGCTACTGATACTTTTGCCACGTAGATGGAATATAAAAAAGTAGCCCCTTAAATGAAATAGCCTTTTCAAATTCTAGGTTTTTTTCCTGTGATCTGCTATTTAATTTCATTTTATATTAAAAAAAGGAGCATTGCCGTTTCTGAATACTTAAATCTCATTGCAACTAACGTTGATGAGCTAGAACATTGCCAGTTATCTTTGGAAGACCATATTCCTTTTTTTCCCTCTTAGAAATTAAATATCTAATTCAAAGGATTTTAAAGGATTTTGTTAGACCAGATACATTTGTTCCTGTATGGTCACCATCTGAAATATGTAACAAACGTTGATTGCCAGTGGTCTGCTTTCTAGTAATTCAGCAACTCAAAAGTCCTGTGAAAATCTATAGCTGCGTTTTGAAATGTTAGAGCTCTGACCTATATGTAGATGTCATAACTGTTCCTTAAACTGATACCAAGAAGTTTAACCAACCAGATTGTGTATGGAGACATCTTGGGCTCTATGTGGGTGTATGAGCTAACAAGAATGAGGAAAAACAAAAATGGTGACTAACTTATGCATGAGGTATTCTAGGACATAACTTATGTCAGCATGAGTTATGGATGGTTTATACTTCTTCCCCAGGATAATAGGTAATTTAAAGTTTTAACTCTGTTTTTGCTTGCCATACAGAAGGAGTTCTTACCATTCTGGAATTACCTTTCCACAATGAATTAAACTCTTTTTTTTTTTTAATTTTTTAATTTTTTTTTTTTGAGACAGAGACTCAAGCATCACAGCTCACAGCAACCTCCAATTCCTGGGCTCAAGCGAGTCTCCTGCCTCTGCCTCCCAAGTAGCTGGGACCACGGGTGCGCGCCACAACGCCTGGCCATTTTTGGGTTGCAGCCATCGTTGTTTGGTGAGCCCGGGCTGGATTTGAACCCACCAGCTCAGGTGTACATGGCTGGCGCCTTAGCCTGTTGAGCCACAGGTGCCAAGCCATGAATTAAACTCTAAATGAAGATATAAGCCAAAATATATCATGTGATCTTCAGATATTATGCTTTAATATTTCTTTATAATATGATACAGCTATTTTTTTTTAAAAAGGAATTCAGCAATAACGTGACAAAAAAGGGCATGCATTATAACCATTTGACATTTTCTCGAAATTATTTCCTTTGTGGATGGTGTAAAAAGGAATGTCATTGAACCAGAGTATTTACAAAACATGGAAAGTCCTCATGCAAAGATTGCTTAATGTGCTATGTGGTAATTATCCAGCAGTGATACCATATGTGATACTGCAGTATCACTGCCACATACATGATGTATCCTAAAATACTTGACATTTCCATGCATTGGCCTGAGTGTGAGGGTGGAGAGGGACCTTTTACTTGTCATTTGTTTGTTTTGCTTTCTATTTTTGCTGGCTCAAATTCATTGGATAGGAAAACTATTAACTCAAATTCTCCTGTTTATGTGCACAATAGTCACATGCGTTTGGACAAGTTAAGTCTAGGAACAACCCAGAACACTATAAATAAAGATCATGTAGATTCTTGGTTGGTGATAGTTTGTCCTTCCAAATGGTTCCAGTTACCCTGAATTTTAGGTGAAGGGTGGTGTGAGGGCCCACTGAATTTGATGTGTCTTCATTTTATTTAAGGAAAGGGTGGCGTACATAGCATGCCACAGAGGGAAAATCTTGAGAAGACTCTTTGGCTCTTTTCCTGAACATAATTAAATTTCCATTATCCTTTTCTTTGCCAGAAGTTTAATGATTTACATTGAATAATTGAGGTGTAATTGGTTCTCCACATTTGCTCCCACTTGGTGAAAAAAACAAAGTCTAATATAATAAACACTTGCTGACTAAACTTTTCCTCCTCGTCTTTAACTTTTGTTTTAGGACTCAGCCCAAAACCATGTTTGCCCCAGTTGAATCTGATGATGAAGAAGCAAAGAATGAGCCACAATGGAAAAAACGTAAAATTTGAAGAATCTCATTTGAGAGCTGTTCATGTGAGGGGGAGTGATACGGGACAGGGTTTTTTTGTAATGCTTATTGAATAAATAATACATTTTTATGAACAGGTTTGTCCTTTGCATTATTTAACCATCGAAAAGATTCGTAAGTACCCTTCATTAAAATTGTGCTTACATTTTCTTACCTACAACTTTAAACTGTATTACAAATAAACAAAAACCAGATTTTTAGCCTATTACCAAGTACTTTAGATATTTGGAAACTTGCATGTATTCAGCAATTATTGGTCTTATACAGATTCTCATAAATGTAGAGAGGAGAATGTACATTGAGGAATTCTAGGAATATAATATAGAATTAGAGATCAAAAAGCTTACTATTCTATACAGTTTCACAACAGTTGTTTACATGACTATAAATAATTACACTGAGATCAAACCAAAAGCATTGCCATACTAAGAAAGAACATGTATGTGATTATCTTTCAACAACAGAGTACATGATTAGGAGTTAGGGGAGCAGACTTTGAAGTGAGACAAATGTAGAGTCAAGGCCTAGCTTTGCTGTTTACTTCTGGCTCATTTGGGGAGAGTTATTAAACTTCTCTCTTTTAGCCTCAGATGACCATAGTACCTACTTTTTAGGTTTGTCAGAAAGATTAAATGGGACCTGCCTAATACAGCTTTTAGCACAGTACATGGCACTCAGTAAATACACACTAAATATTTCCTATTTTAAAATGGGGCTAGTGATATTTACTTTTTATCAGCATTAAATTTGAAAGGTATAGAAATACTTGGTAAATGTAAGGGCTATCTAAGTAGAGGATATTAAGATCATTCTAAAAAATGCTTGTGTTTTTGTGACTGGAAAACTAAAACAAAAGTTGGGGTTTTGGCCAAAATAGTACAGAGTCAATAGAATAAAATTCTGGGAATTGGTTTCACATAAACCAGAGGTAGTTTTTGCATTTTAAATAGTCTCATCTAGACAATTTAGGTTCTTTGTTACCGAAGTAACTACTTTGGTCCTCCTGCTGTCAATGGTTCTAGTAATTCAATAATTATAAAAGTGGATGACAATCCAGAAAGTATGTCAGCAAGCTGCTGCTTCCACAGGCTTCACACATCTCCTCTCACTTCCCTTGTCTGCACATTCTGAGGTGGCAGTAGACATTCTTCCATAGACAGATCCTAAAAACTGCATTTTTGTACATTTTCTTCCCTTTCTTCTTCCCTGCAACCCCAATCCTCATGCCGTTTTCCTTCTCTTGTCACTTAGCCTGTATATAATAAAGAATGAGCTAATGGTGCTGAGTGCCTTCTGTGTGCCAAGTGCTAATCTAAGCCCTTTATTTGTATTAGCTGATGTAATCCTCGCAGAAAACCCGTGAGTGGGTAAAATTTTTAAGCCCATTTTACAGATGAGGCAAAAGTAGTTTAGGGTTTCAGTCTTTCAGAGGTCATCCAAGGAAGGTTGTATGAAGACACCCAAGATCTCTAAATATCAGTCATTGACTAAGTGCTCCAAGTTTTCTATTCCTGTTGCAATATGCTTCATCCAAAATCAATTACAAACCAAAATTTTGTTCCAGCTGCTTAGGATTTATAAATTTATTGCTTCTTGGATGAAATTAACTGAAAGCATCTCATGTCTTCTCCCATCTTAACATAAACATTGCACCATATGGAAGTATTTGCCTTGTATAGCCAAAAGCAGTGGAGGGCTGATCGTAGTGGTCTTGGCGGAGTCTGCTATGATGTAAGAGGACCGATAGGAAAATGTAGCACGAATGATTTTCTCATTGTTACCCATGACACAAGTCGGCCTTTTCATGTTTGAGAGGATCTGTCTCACACTAGAGAGTTTTTTTTTTTTTTTTTTTTGCAGTTTTTGGCTGGGGTTGGATTTGAACCCGCCACCTCCGGCATATGGGGCCAGTGCCCTACTCCTTTGAGCCACAGGCACCACCTCTAGAGAGTTTTTTAATAAAGAGTTATTTTTTCCACAGAAGGTTGGCAATATCACATTAGGATTTCAATTTCGAATTTGGTGAGAGTGGACCTTGGAACCAGGACTAGGCAAATGGTGTTCATTTGACTTATAGTCCGGTCACCAGGGTGGACGCCCCACAGGCCCTCACATTCTGCGTCTCCCTCAGGATTTATTATCTTCCTCTGTACCTTGGTTAACTAGATTTCCAGTTTATCAAAGAGGGAACCTGGAAGTTATCATGATGTCTCCTCCCTTACCCTCAGCCACCCTATTATTTGCCAATTTCTGCCCCATGCTATTATACATTCTGAATCTTCTTGTATTTGTCCTTCTTTTCCTCTACCACCCCTGCTAGAATTTAGACTCTTTTTAGCTTTCACCGAAATGTGAAGTGGGAAGACCACTCAGGAGCCTCCCTTTTAATTAATCTCCCTGTTTTTCATTAGCCCCTTACCTAATCCATCTTTCATTCTGCCATCAGAGTTGGCCTTCTAAAACCAGTCTATCATTTCATTATTTTGCCCTAGAGCCTTCTAGAGGCTTTTGTTCTCATGCATTTGTGTGGCACTTTAGGAACATCCAGGATTCAGCTTCCCTATCTTTCTTGCTTTAAAAACCCTGCTGATCTGGCACATGGCTTCTAAGGTCCAGCCAGAAGGAGCCATGTTTTTTGACTCCTGAATATATTGTTGTACATGTTGTTTCTCCCTCTGCCTTTGTCTGCATGGAAATTTTCTATTTTGTTTCGGAAATGGGAATCAATTTCACCTTCCTTGAGCAGGCTTTCATGATTCAGCCAGGCAGACAATATCTGCTCCCATAATTATTTACATCTTTCTCCACCATAGCCTCCTTTTATGTTGCATTGTAATTGTATATGTGTGAATGGTTTGTGGGTCAGGGATATGTGTGTGTTTCCTCCACTAAGATGGAGATTAGAAAAACTAAAGAGCACTGAGTTCAGTAAGTAGCCAATGAACTTGTTTAATGAAAAGAGAGGAGCCATGTTCTAATCACAATTTTATTCCTAGATCCTAGCCCTGAGAAAGAGATTAAAACATTGCTTATTTAATCTTTGGCAGAGGGAGTGAAAGCAACAGGGGAGGATGAGGAAGGAATGGGAAGAGAATGAGATATGAGAAGTGCTTCTGCCTCGCAGTTGGAGAGGAGGATCATTAGTGTTAGATAATTGCACCACTTCGGCTCCCTAGCCCGATTATCCACTGAAAAGCTCAAACTTATGGCCCTCCCCCTACCGCTCTTCACGCCAGAGTGGTAACACCTTATTGGCTGTTCTACCATCCCGACACCTCCCCTAACCGAGTCTATATAAGCTGCTCTTGTCTTTTGTTCCCTCTCTCTCTTCACTTCTCCTCTCCTCCTCCTCTCCCCCTGTCCCCCGTGTGTCTTCTCTTTCTCTCTCTCTCTCTCTCTCTCTCCCCCCTCCCCCTTAATGCTGCTCTGCAGCTTCCCCACCCATAAAGACCTTTCGTACAAGCCTTAGTGGTCTGTGAGGTTTTGTGCCGGTCGAGTGCCCCTCTTTCAGTTTCATTTTTCATGGTTGATGGGAGTTTAATAGTGTGCCTCCAGGGTTCACTATGGTTATGTCAGCAATGTCCTTACAAGGAGTGACAAGAGTTTTTCGGTGCCTTGATCAACATTTTTTTTCTGTCTGGATTGCTGCAGACAGATTGTTTAGGAGGATCTGAAATTTAAATCATTGTTTCTACACAGTATCCCAACGAAATTGTGTTTTGCTTACATTAAAGAGGTAATTTGTCTCTTTGAGAAGTATGATTTCAATGGTTGCGAAGTCTTTGACAAATGCTTCACAAGGGGGGAAAGGGAGTTTAAACCAGGCCCCAAAGCAATTTTGCCTCTGAGTAGGGTTAATTCCATGCAAAGTGTAAGCCCTAATATGTCACACAGGAACAAGGCCAACCTCATACTAAAATACAGAATCCCAGAAGTGGAAGGAGACTTTGAAGGGTCTTTGGCAATTCAATGAGCAATTTTCAGATGAAGACCCTGAGGCTGGTATTTGTAATGCCTCACAGTTTAGGACTCATGCATTTTCCCAGTAGACCTCTACTCATGATCCCACTGGTTTAGCTAATGATCCAAGAGTTACAGCTGTCTTTATTTTCATTCTACTTTTTTCCTGGACAGCTCCAATGAGAATTCCTATGGTGTAGTTCTTAGCGATTATTCCCTCTTACAAGCTTTACTCATACATGCTATGCACTGTTTCACAAATTTTCACATGCATATAATTTATTCAGTAAACATTTGTTGGATTGATACATGACTCAAGTTATGATTGTAGAGTGCTTGTAATAAGAAGATGCTACTAACTGTTCATTTTGATCTTGTTCTCCCTGTTTCCTCTCACTGTAGTAACAGAATAACAGAGTGGCCGCATCTAAAACCTGCTTAAAAATTGCACTTTCTGAACAAGTGGTATGTTTTAAGTGGTAAAAGTTACAATTTTCAGTGACATGGAGTAGAATTTCCTTCTTACTCTTCTCTCAGCTTTCCTAATTTTAAGTGATACTGAAAAGAGATTAGAGATGAGTCATTTTCTCAATGAAGAAAAACAAAAAATTACACCTGAAAGCTTATCGTTCTTTAGCTGACCTCTGTGACTCTCTCACCAGTACTATGAGAAAGAGGTAAGGTTGCATTTTTTTTCACACTGCAAGAAGTAGCTACATAGCCTCATGTTCATGCCTCACATGAGCCAATGAAAATAACTTCCTGGTAGCCGATGTGCTCTACTGATCATTGTTCCACCCTTTACTTTAATTCAAGCTTCGTTGACATCCTGTTCTGAAGCTAAAGTCTACCTAACTGTAAAGAATACTCCTCACAGGGAAGAATGCATACTTGTTACCAAGGGGCTGAAAAATATCATTTTCACAACCATGAGAAGTTCTGAGTTGGAAGTTCACAAATGCTTAGGGGAAGTGGTCCCAGCCATGACTGTGCTAAGTGTCCATCTTCAAACTCGTCCTCTGCAAGTCTGATAAGGCTCTAAATCTCCACTAATGCACTTCTGAATTATCTCTGAAATTCACTCTCTCCCAAGCCGCCATCATCTTTCTCTCAATACACCTGCAGGAGCCTGTTGATTGTCTTTGGATCTCTTCTTAGCCTGTTCAATGCAGGAACCAAAGGACTGCTTTATAAAACCAAATCTGCTCATGTTTTGTTTAAACTCTTTCAACGCATTTTAAGCTCTGCCCTTGGAATAATATTTCAAATCCTTACTGTGCCATTGCAGGTATGGTCCTTTTCTCACCTCTTTCATGTGGCCTAGAGCTATCTGCCTTGTATTTTCCAGGCCCCAGCCACCCACCCAGGTCTCCGACATGCATACGAGGGAGGAGTGCTCTTCCCTTGGCCCCTTGCTGCCTGCTGACTCTACCTGCCTAAGCCAAAATGTCATTTCCCAAAATAAGCCTTTGCTGAACTCCCAGATAGACTTGTGTCTCACTCTTGTAAGCTCTCCTCACACAGTGTATATACATTTAGAAGGACTCACCACAACTCTAACCACATAGCAATGTGTGTAATACTTAATCTGTAGTCTCTTCTAGAACGTAAGTTCCACAAAGACAAGCACCAAGTTTACCACATGCATGTTGGTCTCCTAAGTACCTAGCACAGGGAAGATGCCTAAAAAGTAGTAGTAAAATAATGAATGAATGGGTGTGGCTAAATGGAGGGTGAGAAAAATCACTACTTTGAAAAGATTTGGGTAGTCAAAGGCAGGTAATTAGAAAGGCCCCTGATGTTCAAATATTGAGCAGTTATATGTACCATTCCCCAAGTCAAACACAGAAGATTCAAGACATACAAGTCTGTATGTCTTTCTGTCAAGGAGCTCACAGTCTACTGAGAATGACAAATATATAAATGTAAATTACACTCTACACACTTCTAAGTTAAGTGAATTCAATGATATGTGCCTGTCCCCACCCAAGAAAAGACATTCCGCATGTCATGTTTTATGTTGCAAGATGGCAGGATGATTTACAAGATAAAATTCTATCCCCTCAATAAGGTTGGCTTCCTACAAACATTTTTCTCCAGTGAAGCAGATTCTTGTATTTGAAGATAGGTGTTCTTTCTTATATCATGGACTCTGAATTCAAGCTAAGTACTTTATCCACTGCTCCATGGAAGGAAAGATGATCTGTGTCAGTGCTAGTTGGAAAGGGGCTGGAAGAAACAATAGGCAGAGGGAGAGGCTGGCTGCCAGGCAGTGTCAACAAGCCACTAGCCAATCCCTGGGGAACTCTAGAGCTGGGATGGCCCTCTAGAGTTGTCCTAAATTGAAGCAGTGGGGCTGGCCAATGTTCCCCCACCCTGGCCAGTTATTGGATGTCCCAGGAATGGGTGTGCCCTTGAATGAGGCAGCTTCCTTTGCAGGAAGGCAATTCCTGGGGAGAGATGCAGCTGTGAGCAGTCAGTGGAAGCACTTGGGCAGCTGGGGAACAAGCACCTTTGTCCTCAAGATGGGACAGGGTTGTATGTCACAGCACCCTCTACACAACAGATTTTCATTTTCACTTTCTTCTCTTCACTGGCCTGTCCCAGATCTTCTTTTTCCTTGAAGAGATTTTTCTAGACACAGCCTGTTGGTTGACAGCAATGATTCAGCTTACCTTCTACCTAACTGTTTCCCTAACTCAACTATGTAAACCACAGCACATCAGCCTAGGGAAGGGAAGCAAAAGGTTTTAGGCAGTGCTCGCTTTGTGTAACTTAATCCTTTCCCACCTTCAGCTGGTGCTGACTGGTGGGTGAAGGCAACCTGAAATGTCCTGTTGCTGCAAGAAAGAAATACATCTCCTAAGGATGAGAATATATCGGTCATTCTGCTGTTAGGAAGAGAGAGTGGTAAATACAGATGAATGTTGGGGCACTTCTGGGGCCCTGAGGAGTGATATGAGCCAAAGCTCTTCCTCCCTTTGGACTTTTCCAGTTTTAGAGGTGTGGAGAGCAGGCCATAAGAGGGCACGGCCCTCACAGCCTGGGGAACATTCAGGGAATGAGCCCCCAACTGCTTCTCTATTTCCCAAAACAGCCATATTCCTTTCTTCATGCTCGCTCTGCCAGAAGTCACGTAGTTCTTCCTTTGCCTTGTTAACTATGCAGAGACCCCTAATCTTTCCCTTCCTCTCCTTGTCATATGCTAACAAAGTTAAGTAGTAATTATATGAAAACATTTGTATTCTGCATTTAGTAAGGTTCGCCTGTACCCTTCTCCTTGATTGCACTATTGTACACAGCTATGATTTAATAACAAAGACAATAAAAAAAACAAAGTTAAGTAGTAACCACTAAGTCACATAGTGATCTTTCCCTTCTTCCCTCTTATCATATGTTGACAACGTTGAGTAGAAACCACTAACAACACGATTTGCCTTTGTTAAAGTCATTTACATTTTTCTATTGTACTATAAGACCCAAACTATGTCTTTTGTTTACACTAGTTCCCCATGTTGTCTATGCTCTTCCCCCTGGACAACCCCGTACAGATACTATAAAATAAAGCTGATTTGGTGCTTTGGTGCTGGCTGCAGCCAGCCGCTCAGTCAGTCCTCCCGATCCCATCCTTTGTTTCTGTTTCTTCTCTTATGCTGTATTTTTCTCAGTCCCCACCAATTCCACTCTGGTTTGCTCCCCACTCTGGGTTGTGACATAAAGGGAGCTATTTGTCCTCATCTGAAATTTGAGAATGAGGTGGGGAGCCTCCCAGAACTTTATATAGTCACTGAGATTTTTGCCTCAAGCCAGGCAGAGTTATAGCTGAGGGTGGCCAGGAAGGATGTATCTTAGAAACAAGCCTGCCACGCTGTCTCTTTCATAAACTATTCCTCTAAGTGGCATTGATTCTAGCAGTGATGGGCTCTCATATTTGTCCACCAAGTATATGTGTTAGACAAAGGGGAGTTAGTTGTAAATGCTTTGTTCTGAATGAACTGTCATTGTGTTGCAGGAAGGCTCAACAGAGAGAAAGAGCACCCAAACACCACATTTATAAGAGGAAGGGCTTTATTCACCAGCTGGGAGCTTACGGCATAGAAGAATTCCAAATGGCCACACTCCCCATCAGGCTTGATCTTTCCCTTTTTATCGACAGTCAAAAAGTTCCACCCCACAGGTACCCTTCTCATTGGCCAGTGTGAATCAAGCGGGAGATGCTAGTCCAGCCCCCACAGAACTACAGGATTTCACTAACTTGGAAATTTCCAAGTTCCAGGAAGTTACAAATTCCTAAGGGCTGAGTCACCATGGAGAGGACCCTGCAAGTGTATCCTTGTGCTCTCCTTGACAAGACCTGTTCTCCTAGACCTTACCCTTCTCAGGTATCCTCTCTCAATTGTGGTCACAACCCTTTCAACAATGCACTGTATCCTATCTTCTCAGGCCTCTGGGCCCTGCCACATTCTCTCCCCTTCTCCCTGCCCTATCTCTCCTGTTTGAACTTCCCCAGAGTTCTAACAGGAGGTGGCGGGTGGGGGAAGCACCTTTGTTCATCCAAGGCATGAGAAGTTTGCATGGGTGTGTCTTTGCCATCTACCTCTGCATTGTTCTAATATAACCCCTACCAAGGCCAAAACCAATTGGATGTTCAAATTCTTCATTTTAAAGCTTATTACAGAAGTGTTCAAAGCTCTTACATCCTCCCAAAGAAACTGTTAAAACCCTTGTCACATTTCTGGAACTCATTTCCCGTAGGGATAAGCCTGCCACTGAAATCTCATTCTTTTAAAGCCTGATGGTGCCATATTGGGATCTGGATGGAATCCAAAGCATCATACAGACACTTAAAAATCAGGCAAACTTTCTGGAAATAAAGTTAGCTCAGAGATTTTTGTTCTTTTAAATCTCACTATATTAAACTTCTCATCACTCAGGAGGAGAATCTGGGCGCATTTTCATACTGATACGTCTTCACCGAAAATTGAACTAGACAACACAGCTTAAATTCATTGCTTTTGCCCTCACCACTAACCCACATTCTCAACTATCCATTTATTGAGACATGTATTGAGCACTTGCTGTGTGCAAGCCTCTCTGGAGAGGAGAGAGACAAGGCACCCCTTGCAGCCACATCATGGGATAGAGAACAGTGAGGGGATGTCCACTGGAGTTGTTCAACAAGAGGGACCACCTGCCCTCAAAGACCTTACTGCCTATCCAACTCGTAGCCAAGCCCTGGCAACCTGCAGGTATGTGCACTCAAAATGAAACCAGTGCAACTAACAGATTGCATTTGTAATTTTCTTTAATTTAAATTAACTTTAATTTATTTTTTTTATAATAATTTTATTAAATCATAATTGTGTACATTGGTGCAATCATAGGGCAGAATGTGCTTCATATACAATCAGAATCATTTTGATCGTACTGTGAGAGATAGCCTTCATAGCATTTTCTTAATCACTATATAAAGACATTGATACTGTACATTTAATAAGTTTCATCAGTACCCTACTAAGATGCACCATAGGTGTGATCCCACTAATTGCCCTCCCTCCACCCATCCTCCCCACTCCCCTTCCCTCCCTTTCCCTTTTCCCTGTATTCTTGTGCTATAATTGGGTTTTAACCTTCATATGAAAGCTATAAATTAGCTCTATATTAGGGCTGAATACATTGGATACTTTTTCTTCCATTCTTGAGATACTTTGCTAAGAAGAATATGTTCCAGCTCCATCCATGTAAACACAAAAGAGGTAAAGTCTCCATCTTTCTTTAAGGCTGCATAGTATGTATTCTTAAATTAAGATTCTCGGAACATGGTCCTGCATATTGATTTCCATATTGGCTATGGTTGCTTTTTATCAACCATAGAGTTGAGTAGGTGTTATGGAGATCATATAGCCCACAAAACTAAAAATATTTGCTCCTCACCCTTTAGGGAAAAAAAAAAGTTTTCTGACTCCTAATTTAGGCCAATGTTTGAGTCATTGATACAGCAGTAAAAGATTTGGAAGCTATATACATTGTGTGTGTCCTTTAAACTTTTCTAACTAATCTTTAGCTTAACCAAAAAAGGCTAAAATAAATAAAAACCATAAGTGGTTGTAATATTCTTAAGTGTGTCTTAAATTAATATCATTGATTTACTTTCCAAACATTTTAAATGCCGACTGTGTGCAAGTTATAGTGCCACTATACAACTTCATAGTCCTCTCGGCCACCCTTGAAGTACTTGGTATTAAACCAACTTTAGAGGTGAGGAAACAGGTGTGCAGGAGGATTTAAATAACTTGCCAAATTTCTTGGAACTGCCCAGACCCTGAATTTGCCTTGTTGTGTCTGAATTCTCCAGCAGGGCATTGCTGAAACTTAGATTATATTAATATAGGGACTATTTTCATAGTATTGTTATAAAATTATTATTTTGTGACTATTCAGTGAGATGAGTCTCTCCGTATATGTATATAAATATGTGTATATAAACACACATATATTGGACCTACCCCATCTCCTGTCCTTCCAACAGTGCCACAGGCAGACTCTTAATACGGATGGCAAATTGAGGAATTAAAAAGTCCGTGTAATGTGTGCCCAAAGAGGCCAATAGCTACTTTTTTTCTTTTGGGTTATATTCCTAAGATATTTTAAACTGGGCTGTTTGAATCATGTGTGCTCTGTTAGTTTGAACAACAGTATGGTGTTTAATGTGGACATGAATACGTAGAATCTAGCCGTGTGACTACAGAATAAGTCAAGAAAAAAAATGAAAACTATTGAGATTGTTTTCTGGGCAAAGAGGTACAGAAACCTGGAGAGTCCTGATCTGGGAGTCGGTGATCCCATTCTATGATTTTAACACAGTTAAATGCTGTCGACTTAATCATTTATGTTATTTAATAATTTTCATAGATTACATTTAATCTACTACAACAAAGTTTATGCGATTTATACTTAATACAATTAAATTGAATTAATAGGGATGAAATGGGTTAATACTACATCTATGTAAAGTGTTGGAGAAACACCAAGAGCTTAGAAACTTAGATTACATTAAGATAGTGATTATTTTATAGTATTGTTATTATAATAATTATTTTATGGATAATATATATATATGTGTATGAACATGTATGTATATAAATACACACACACATATGTGTATACTGAGTGTCCATAAAGTTCATGTGCAATTTAAAATAGACAACTAGGGCAGTGCCTATGGCTCAGTGAGGAGGGTGCAGGCCCCATATACCGAGGGTGGCAGGTTCAAACCCAGGCCCAGCCTAACTGCAACAAAAAATAGCTGGGCGTTGTGGCGGGCACCTGTAGTCCCAGCTACTCAGGAGGCTGAGGCTGAAGAATCGCCTAAGCCCAGGAGTTGGAGGTTGCTGTGAGCTGTGACGTCACGACACTTTACCGAGGATGACAAAGTGAGACTCTGTCTCTGAAAATAAAAAATAAAAAATAAATAAAATAGACAACTATTTTAAACTGCATATGAACTTTATGGCCACCCTGTATATATTCATATGTTCAGGAAAGGTGACTTTATGTAACTGGGTTTTGCAAATTGCTGTATTTATATGGGTCACTACAAAAGTTTTGAGGCAGACCGTATTATGGTCACTTCCAAAGAAACACAGTTGACAGCTTTTCTGATTCAACTGTGCAAGTTTAAACTTGCTTGGCTTATCGGGGTTACTTGGAGGGCTTCATTTGTTCCCATCTGCACTTGATCTTACATTTCTTGATTTTCTTGTATCTCAAAACTTGAATAATAGCTTACGTATATCCCCTAGAAGTACACTAGGTCTTCTAGGTTGAGATAGGAGTTTTTTCTTTCTTTTTATTTTTGAAGGTGAAGGCTCTATCTGTGTCCCAGGCTAGAGTGCTGTGGTGTCATCACAGCTCACAGCAACCTCAAACTCCTCGGCTCAAGCGATTCTCTTGCCTCAGCCTCCTGAGTAGTTGGGACTACAGGGAACAGTCACAATGCCGGGCTAGTTTTTCTATTTTTAGTAGAGAGAGGGTCTCACTCTTGCTCAGGCTGGTCTTGAAGTCTGGAGCTCAAGCGATCCCTGCCCAGGCCTCCCAGAATGTTAGGATTACAGGCGTGAGCCATTGCACCAAGCCAAAACAGTAGTTCTTAGCTATGGAATAAACAGAGTTTGTTTTGTGGAACATGAATTTTGCTCAAAGTTTTTGGAGGAAAGGCATTATGTTTCCTCCTAAAGGCAAACAAACATATAAGAGAAAACAAATGCACATGAATTTCTAAGGAAAAGCATGAGAGTTTAAATACATATTGTCATGTAAGTGGCATTGGACACTATCTGCCATGGCTCTTTAACCACTGAGGGCAATGCTCAGATCTTATCTATCAGCACATGGAAAATTTGGCAAAACAGTACATTTCAACACTGCTCAAAAGTGTTTCTATTTTTCTGTAACATTCTTAAGTTTGATAATGCAGCCTATCTCCCTTTGTCGAAAGACCAGAACATGATCAATTAAGGGTTAATGGGAAAATTCCAGAATCTGCTTTCTTTTTAATGTTCCCAATGATTATCTTATGGCCATAGAATCCTTTGGAATTAAGAAAAAGGAGGTACCAAAGGAAGTTATTTGGCCTGAGTCTGTCTGTTATGATGGGCCTGTAGTTTGTTTTTTTTTTTTTTTTTATAGATTTTTCACTTTTTCATCAAATAAGGACTCAGGTCACTGAGTTGCATTAGTACAGTTACAAAGCCATATTCATCGTACAACTTTAGGCTTGTGCCCCACTGCTGGGCTGCACTGCAGAAATTAATATTTTTTACAAATGCCAAAATGATCTTGTAAAGAATGTGTAATTATAGCTTAGGACATGGCCATCTGTGGTGGGACATTTAAAACAGAATTAAGGATGGAGATTATGAATGACACATTGTTGTCACTCAAACTGAAGTTGGTGTAGTACCTTCTGTTTTATTAAAAACTCTAATGGTCATGGTGGGGTTGGGGGAAGGGGAGAGCAGAGAGAGGGAAGGAGCAAGGGGGGTGGGGTCTTGGTGTGTGCCACACTTTTTGGGGGCAAAACACGATTGTAATAGAGAGTTTAAATAACAAATGCAATCAGTGTAATCTGGTTTCTTGTACCCTCAATGAATCCCCAATAATAAAAAAAAAGAAAACAATTCTAATGGGAAATTATTTTGCCACAAAAATTCTCATCTGCTAAATAGCTCTTCGATGACTTTTTTTGCCTTTGCAAAGACAAATAAAATTATTTTATTTTTTGTGGGTTTCAAAACATTAAAATATTCAGCCTTGATTTTTAAAACATGCCCTGATTTTTGCTTCTCTTGCTTAGTTTACTTTTTTCCTTTTATTATTTTCTTTCTTTCTTTTTTTCGAACCAGAATTGGAAGTGGTCTAAGGCATAGCTTTTGAGGAGTACGAACTGCAGACAGAGTCTGTGACCTGTATTCCAACCCGAATGTGCAAACCCACTTTGTGAAGTTCACTGGTAGAGTTTTGTCGAAAATATGTTGCAGAGATCCTGGAAGAAGGAAAATAGAGAAGCAAGAAGAAAGAAAAGTTCAGGGGTAAAAAATAGAAAAGTGGAAGGGAAAATGAACTAAGTCATCCCTTACAGATTTGTAGCAAGTCCTAATAACAGTATTAAAATGAATGGCTGCCTCTCACGTGTGGGTGAATTTCTCCAGTTACGGCCAGAAGGTAATAGAGCCAAACATTCCTATAGACACAGTAGGTTTGGAAAATGCTCAGCTGGTCAGTAGGTGCTTGCAGGACGAGAAAAGAATTTCTCTAGGATAAGATTAGAATTTAAACGTATGGGTTTATTTTATTTTGGAGAAGGGGAAGAGGGGGAAGAGATTGAGAAAGAGGAGAGCGGAGAAGAAGGGGTGATTGGCGGAGGGGACTGGAGGGAGAAAAGGAGCTGGAGAACGGCATCTTTCTAGCATCCCACAGAAAGAAAGGAAGAAGGCCAGCCCTGAGGGCCAGTGGGTAGCTGAAATTATGGGGCGGGAATGGGTAACTGCAGCCAAATTCACAGGGTATTGTGACCGTGAATGCTGTGTCCATTTGTCCTCAGGCAGGACAAAGATGCGGACAGACATTTTTCCAGGTATTTCCAATCCTAGGCCCGATTGTTCATCTGTCAGGGACACTCAGGAATCACTCAAGGCGTAACGGAACAAATTCTAAAAGACAAAGGAGCTGGGGGTATGGAAAGAGAATTTACATTTCCTTTTAGTTTGTTGGGTTACTCAGTGGACAGAAATCTACAAGGGTGGGGAGGTGGGAGGCTGGAAAGAAGGAAATGAAAGAAAGAAAGAAGGAAGGAAGGAAGAGAGGGAGGGGAGAGAGAGAGAAAGAGAAAGAAAGAAAGACAGATGTTATGACTTGTTGAAAAACTATGAGTTACTAATCTTTCTTTTATTTCACTACCAAGACTGACCATCCTTACGATGATTCCTTCGGGAGGTCTAACCTTCCTTTCTTTAAGAGCCCATCAGAGCCTACGAAATCAGTGGCAGTGCTCCCGTTTTCTCTTCTCTATTTCCTTACTTCCTTATGTTTCAGTTGAATGTGTACGACTCGAATAAGATTACACGCTGACCCCCAAGACTCTGAGGGTAGGGGAACTTCGCGTTTTCTGTGGGGGCATTGTTTTAGCCTTCCCAGAATGCCATCTTAATGCCTAGGTTCTCTAAGCGGAAGTTGGAACCCCACCACCCTATATGGTATGCTATTTTGTGTAGATTAAGCTGTGAGCATGCAAATAACCGCCATCTCACTGGTGTGAAAGGGTTGACGATGGCAGCTGAGCTCGTATTCCAGACAACTAAGTCACCCAGAGAAAAGCCTGTGTCCTACTCAAGCTTGGCACAGAGTTTCCAAATACCTATTAAGTATCTGCAGACACTTATTTAATGAGAATGCTTGGTCCTTCTGTCATCATTCATGTAAAAACAGTATTGGGAAAGCTGATGTAGATATCCTTGGTTGCAGATATTTTTGCATCCGGGTAAGGCTGGCTCTTTGCTTTGGAGAACATGTCCCCATACGTATTGCCCCAGGATAGGCAGAAGGCGAGTATGTTATAAAGGCAACATTTGATCTAGGCAGTTATGATATCAGTTTGTTATTGCTTGGAATGAACCACCTCAATTCATTTACTAGTTGTAAACTAGCCGTGGATATGAGGATATTAAGTGTGTAACTGCATTGATACGTGAGAGCATAAATACGGTGTGGTCCTGTCTTCAGAGAATTTATTCAAATGTATTTTAAGACTTGATTAGTCACTGCGTTCAACTCTGTTGCTTTGGACACCCACAAGGTCCATGGCTTCAGTTCACAACTTCCACATGGTCTGCAGCTCTCTCCGAGCTCTCTCTATTTCTATCCAGTTGTCACTTGGGTAACTCTTTCTGGAGTTTCCACAGCCATACCCAACACAATGTGGTCAGAAGGAACCTCTTACCTTCCCTTAATATGTATCCAGTGCTCCTGAGTCTGGTCATTGACACCACCATTCAGTCAATAACTTGTAATAGAGATCTAAGAGTTGACCTTGGATTTGGCATTTTTTTTTATTTTTATTTTTTTATCCATCACCATTTATACATATCTTCTAGTCATTCAGCCAGTCTTGTCAATTCTATTTATAAAATATTTATCAAGTTCTTCCTTCCCCTTACATCCTTACTGCCATGTCTTTGTGAAAACCCTCATCACCTTTTGGGCTAAGAAATAGTGTAAGAGTCTTCTAATGGATCACTTTGCTGTAATCTGTCCATTCTCCACACACCGATTAGAGCAGCTCTTTCTAACACTGACTGCTTCACTTTTCTTAGAAAAGAACGAAGCCCAAAGTCCTTAGCCTGACTGCAGGGCCTTTATTATCTGGCCTCTGACCTATTAATCTGCCTCACTGCCTGATCTTCTGATATCTACCGTGCCTACCAGCTCACACAAACTATTGAGTATTTTAAAAACCAACTCAGGCACATTTTGAGTTACCTGAAGTAAGCTTTCTGCCTCTAAGCAGAGCAGGAAGCTTCCTGTACCAAAGAATTGCATAGCACAGATTACTCTGTCCTATCAATTATTACACTAATTACAATACCAGTTTATATTATACTACTTGTTTGCTATTTTCCTTATTCAGCTTTGTATCTGCCAGCCTACAGGGGCTCTGGAATACAGTGGGCATTCAAGTAACTATGTTCAGAGAATGAACCATGGATTGTATGTTTGTGAAATTCTTAGATGGGAAGACGTCTTTATGGTTAGGATTGGAGAAAAAAAAAAAAAAACAAGGAAAAGAAAAAAGAAAGAGAAAAACAAAATCTCCAGTGTCAGAAAATTATTTGTCTTTTATTTTATAACCCAGTGTTCAGATGGCGTTTCTGACAGCCTGGCCCACCAGCAATGCTTCATGGAAGATTCTGAGCCCCAGGGAGGAGGTTGGTTCAGCCCAGATTTGGGATATTTTGCTTTCCTTCAAGGCACGGGGATTTGGGGACTCCTTGGCAGGTTGGCCTGTTCTGTGCCATCCAGACTATGTGTTGAGATTCTAGCAGGGATGGAGAGTGTGGCTGGGGCTTCCCAGCAAGTCAACTGGCATCAGAAGCGTGTAGGAGAAAGGAAGGAACATAGAATGAAGGAAGAATTCTTGCTTTTGGCAGCCAAGGCAATGGCTTTCTCCATCCCTGTCGTTCTCTGAGGCCTTGTCCCTGTTTATCTCCGTGTCCCCACCCTGTCACCTCTCATTTCTTCTCTATAGGCTGTTTCTCTTGACTAGTCATTAGACTTCGCCAAGAAATCTACCTGCTCTTCCAAGTCTAGCTCTGGAAGCTCACCTCCCAATTCCAAATTTCTCAGAGACTCGGATTTGATCAGAGTGGGGAATGTGTCTGACCCTGCTCCTTGCACGGGGGGGTGATTGAGGAAGGGTGTAAGGGAAGCACCCTCTCTAAGAAAGTCTGCATGGGTAGGGGAGACGGTGGGCATCTCTGCAGCAGACTTGACGGGGCTGGGCTGGGCTCCCTCACGTATCTCTGGGACACCCGCAGCCTTTCCATCTTTTAAAGGCTGAGTAAAAGACACAACCCAAAGCATGCGAGGCTGGTAATCCCTCCCTGGGCTTGATCCAAACCAAATCTAGTCATCATTATTTTGAGTCCTGTTACATTATCTTGTTTTCTTTCTGAGGTGACATACTGTTGACTCTTGTGGGGTGTGGGGGATTGGGGACAAGGCAATGTTGTTTAGGATTTTGTTTTGTTTTGTTTTCCAAACTAGTTTGTCCAGTTTCCTACTGAGAAAACTCAAGGGAAAATTGTTCTTTGGAAAGCATTAGGATCATAAAGGGATATCTCCAGCCAAACTTCTTCCCTCCTTTACAAGGCCTTTGCTGCTGTAATGTATAGAAATACTGATGATAACAGATGCATCTCTCCTATGTGCCCTAAATTTTCTGTCCCCAGGCCCCAGGCCAGCCTGTGACACATGGAAATGAAATTTCCCTCCTGCTTCTTAGTTCTCACAGCTCTTAACCTGAATCTTTTTTTTTTTTTTTTTAAGACAGAATCTCTTAGGCTCAAGTAATCCTCCTGCCTCAGCTTCCCGAGTAGCTGGGACTACAGGTGCCTGCCATGACACCAGCTAATTTTTCTATTTTTAGTAGAGACAGGGTTTCTCTCTTGCTCAGGCTGGTCTCCAGCTCCTGAGCTCAAGGATCTTTCCGCCTTGGCTTCCCAGAGTGCTGGGATGAGAGGTGTGAGCCACCACGCCCAGCTTTTAACCTGAATCTTATTTGTAGCCATACCTAGCTGTCTACTTTGGTTTCTGGTGATCAGCGAATATGCATCACCTTCCGAGGGTTTTTGTTGGCAGGGTACATGTCTGCCTCATGGTCACAGCTCTGCAGAGTACACCAGACAGCCTGTGCTCAATAAATCTTTGAATGAAGCCAATTCAGAAAGTGATCTGCGTGACAATAAATACTAACCACCCCAGAATCTCGTGGCAGGCACCCATCTCCACGTACTCCCAGCTCATCACAAGGCTTATTTCCCAGACAACAGTTAGAAAAGACCGTCCTCCTCTTGCTTCTTGACCGTCTTCTCTAGAACATACACACCATGTGGATTATGGTTGTGCCTTTCTTTTTGATCCAACACAGCAGAGAAAATAAACAATCATTGGGGACGTAAACAAAGGCCAACCACATAAAAATAAATAGAAGCTATTTACTCAGAGTTCGCTGTGACAGGGGAGTCAGCCACCATCACGTGCGTTTTGGCAGATACTCCAAGGCAGGAGGAGGAGTGGGAAGGCTTTATACCCTGACACAAGGCTGTCTACACGGGGAGGTGGAAGTGGGCTACCTAGAAGGGGGATCTTTCAATGTGATGGGTTAGCTGCACACTTGGCTTTCTTTGGTTGATTCCAGGGTAGAAGTGAGGACAGAAATTAGGGAAGCTGTCAGTTCTTAATCAGGCCAACTGGTTGTGTTTGAGCCAACTGTTACAGAGATTTTTGCCTGGTTTCTTGAACCAGTTGTAAGAGAGAGTGGTCTGACTTCTGGCAATGCTGACTTGTGAACAGCAGGCTGGTTTCCTGGGCTGGTTACTGTACATAACAGTGTGGTCAAAGTTCTCCTCTGATACGTGGTCTGCCAAATGTCCATCTCTGTGTTCAGTCTCTCCTTGATGAAGAAGAAGATAAAAAAAGGAAGCAAAGGGAAGAACAAAAGAAAGGAAGGAAGGAAAAAAGCTGGGGATATAATAGTACTATTATCCTATTTTCGTTATCCAGATCCCATTTTGAACACTTGAATCCTGTTCGTGTCAAGGAGCAAGTCATCTGGGAGCTGACATGGCCTCTGCTTTTAGACCCTTTAATCTGATCCCATAGCCCAGAGCTAGAGCATAGGGGAGAAGAAAGAGTCTCTTTCCCTGTCAATCGGCCAAACAAGAACCAAAGGCTTTTGAGGAGCCACTTAAAGAATTTTCAGTTTGCGATTGTGCAGAAGCTGTTGTTCAGGTAATTTAACATTGATTTTAGTTTAAAAGGCAATTAAGACAAAATGGGCATCCACTAGCCACTTATGTTAAATAAGCTGAGATTTAAATTGGCCCCTGTTACCACCTTTGTTTCTATGTGTGAGCCCTTCCATGCTAATTTATAATGCCATGGTATGGATGGTGTGGTGGCCCGAGTGGGGCAGACGGATGGAAGCCAGAACCCAGCCAGGCAGATGGTCATTGGAAGAGGCCCAAAAATTGTTCCCAGATGAGATGGGTCCTCTTTTATACTGCTTTGGGAAACACAGATTTGTGTGACGTTCCCAGACTCTGGTTCCTTATATCTAAAAACCTAGAAGTGGTAGGTACCCACTGTTTGACTCATGAGTTTCACATCTAGTATTTATCCCTGAGATAATGAACCGAGACTAGAAATAAGAATGTCCCTTGCAGTGTTATTTAACACCGAGTACAAGGAAACTGTATACCGTTACGGTGGAATGTCAAGAGGGATGTTATCATTTTGTTGTTGTTGTTGTTGTCGCAGTACAAAGTGTTCACGATATATTGCAGAATAAAAAGTAGATTGTAAGGCAGTTCATGGGGTAAAATGCCAATGGTGATCTTGTGACATTTTTAGCTATATATTCAATGAATGACGTCTGATCTGACATGGGCGGATTTGCAATGAAAATACAACATGCAGCTCTCTTTGGGTGGTAAGAACATGAATGGCATTTTCCTGTGTTTGTCCATATTTTCTAAACCTTTCACAGGAAACACTCATTGGTTTCATAAATATAAAACACATTGAAAACAATGTTTGGTTGTAATCCCGGAGAACATTCCTCTCAGCCCTGTGCCTGATTTGTGCCTTCTCTAGAAGGAAGCTCTGTGTACGTCCTAATTTCGTGCTAATTATGAGGAGGCAGAATGCAGGTTCATTTGCAGTAATTCTACTTCTTGCTTGAAGAAGGTCTACTAAGCTGCCCTGTGGAGGGTTATTCACCTGGCTTAAAGTTGTTAAGGTGAATCATTCTGTGGAGAACGCTTTTAAAATATGCCCAGGTGATTCATGCATTTGTCTATTAGAAAGTGTGGTCATTTACCAGCCACCACTGTAGAGCTAATGGGATTCATTTAGGAATATAACCACAACAAGGCTGCCATAAATCGTATGTTCTCCCATCTCAATATGCTTCATTAAGCTCACCTTTCTTAATGCAACTGGATTATTAGATGTCAGGACAAAGAAAATCATTAGGTCTCACTGTTCTGATCCTGCGAAGTTCCAATGTGGTTGCTATGTAATTTTATTTTATTTTATTTTTTTCAGATGGAGCCTGCTTTGTGCTTTTCTATGGGAAAATATTTTCAAACTGGTAAAGAAGCAATATTACTGTCTTGTGAGGCATATCTCAGTGGGTCATTACCATAACATCTAGCAGAAGGGATAATCTCTGTCCCATTTTACTTCAAGGATAAGATTGATTTTTATAAAAATCTTTAGTGCATTGAGGCTGAACATTTTGTTTTGTTTTGGGTTTTTATTTTGTCTATGAAGAAGCAATTAGATGCTGGCATTTTCCAGACATGATAGGTGAGTGTAAACCAAACCTTGATGTTTTTGTTTTTCAAGGGTTTATCTTCCAGCATTTGAAGAGAAAAGGCAGTTCCTTGGTTGGAAAAAGGATATTGGCGCAATGTCAGTCATCAGCACTCACACGGTCAGGGGGTTCCACCCTCTTGGTATGTTTACATCTATTTGGAAAATTGAGAAATACAGGAACAAAATAATAAGAACCTACATACCCACCACCAACTATCAATTCTGAATGATATCTTTCAGGCACATGTGTCCACACACATGCATAGAAACACCCCACCCAGTGCACCTCCGCACATACCCACACACACTTTTAAAAATGTACACGTCATTTACACTTAAGATATGTATATGTGCAGACAAACTTTGGTAATGGTACGGGACCAGTTCTAGATCCCTACAGAAAAGGAATTATCACAGTTAAGGGAGTCACACAATTTGGTTTCCTAGTACATATGTTACACAGAGTGTGCAATTTAATCTATTTAAATAGTTTATTTTTGTATTTATTAAGTATTTAAATACTTTAAATTGCACACAACTTTACATCCACCCTGTATTTATAATATGCTGTTTTCCATTAAGTGTGCAACAGCATTGGGTCTCAAAAAATATGTGCACATCTTAATTAAGAAAATTTTTATTGCTCAAAAATGCTAAGGATCATCTGAGCCTTCAGCGGGTCCTACTCTTTTTGCTGGTGGAGGTATTGTCTCAACATGGATGGCTGTTGACAGATCTGAGGTGGTGGCTGAAGGTTGGGGTGTCTGTGGCAATTTCTAAGAATAAGGAAATGGTGAAGTTAGCTGCATAGATCGACTTTTCATTTCATGAATGATTGCTTTGTATCCTACGATGCTGCTTGATGGCATCTTATCCATAGTAGAACTTCTTGGAAAATTGGAGTCAATCCTTTCAAATCCTGCCACTGCTTTATTAACCAAGTTTATGGAATATTCTAAATCCTTTGTTATTATTTCAACAGTGTTCATAGAATCTTCCCCGAGAGAAAATTCCATCTGAACAAATCATTTTCTTTGCTCATCCATAAGAAGCAACTAATTCCTTTAACATGGGATGATAGCAGTTCAGTCCCACCTTCAGGTGTGAACATCTCAATTTCATCCATGAGGGTTGGAATTAACTTCCTCCAAGCTGTTCATGTTCCTATTTTGACCCCTTTTCATGAATCACAAATGTTCTTAATGGCATCTAGAATGGGAACTCTTTTCCAAAAGGTTTTAAATTTACTTTACCCCATTCCATCAGAGGACTCACTATCTATGGCCGCTATAGCTTTCTGAAATGTATTCCTTAAATAATAAGACTTGAAAGTCAAAATAACTCCTTGATGCATGGGCTACAGAATAGATATTGTGTTTATAGGCATGGCACAAAATTCATCTCCTTGTACTTCTCCATCAGAGCTCTTAGGTGACCACGTGAGTTGCCAATGAACTGTAATATTTTGAAAGGAATATATATGTATATATTTTCTGAGCAGTAGGTCTCAACAGTGGCCTCAAAATATTCAATAAATGCCATGGTAAATAGATGCGCTGTCATCCAGGCTTTGCTGCTCCATTTATAGAGCAGAGGCAGAGTAGATATAGCATCATTCTTAAGGGCCTTGGGATTTTCAGAATAATAAATGAGCATTGGCTTCAACTTAACATAACCAGCTGCATTATCTTCTAACAGGAGAGTCTGAGGAACGTCTTAGATCACATCTTTTTCCAGTAGAAGATTGTCCTATCTACATTGAAAATCTGTTGTTTGATGTAGCCACTACATCATTGCAATAGTTTAAATTGCAATATTCTCAGCTAGATATTCTGGGTAACTTGCTGTAGTTTTTGTATCAGCACTTGCTGCTTCCCCTTGCATTTTTGTATTACAGAGATGGCTTCTTTCCTTAAAGCTCATGAACCAACCTCTACTAGCATCTTTCTTCTGCAGCTTCCTCACCTCTCTCAGCCCTCACAAAATTATAGAGACTTAGAGCCTTGCTCTGGATTAGGCTTTGACTTAAGGAAATGATGTTGCTGGTTTGATCTTTACTCAGACTTTTTCAATATCAGCCACAGCTGTTTTGCTTTCTTTCTTTCTTTTTTCTTTTCTTTTTTTTTTTTTGTTAAATCATAGCTGTGTACATTAGTGCAATCATGGGGTACAATGTGAAGGCTTCATATACAATCTGAAATATTTTCATCCAACTGTTCGACATAACCTTCATGTGATTTTCTTGGTCATTGTATGAAAAAGGTACAGGTGAAACTAAATGCAGAATACAAGTGTTTTGCTTTCTTAACACTGGTATCTCAGCTTTTGCCATGCCCTCCTCACTAACCTTAATCATTGCTAGCTTTTGATTGATTGTGAGAGACAGACGTACGACTCCTTCTTTCACCTGAATGCTTTAGAGGGTTAGTTGGCCTAATTTCAATATTTTTGTATCCCAGAGAGTAGGAGGCCCTGAGGAGATGGCAAGGGAACGGCCAGTCCACGGAGCAGTCAGAACACAAACAGCATTAATCTATAAGGGTCTTTACCTTAAAAGGATGTGCTTCATGGTGACTCGAAACTATTATCAATAGTAAAATCAAAGATCAGTGAGCACAAATAACTATAAGAGATGTAATAATAAGAGAAATGTTCGAAAATTCGTGACAGTTATCAAACCACATGGGTGCATGTTATTTACCTTGTCTGATGCAGGGTTACCCCAAACCTTCGATAGGTAGAAAACACATAATCTGCTAAGTGCAATAAAGTGAAGCCCAGTAAGACAAGGTATGCCGGTGTGTATAACTTTAAGGGTTCCTACACAGACTTTCTAAAAAGGTATGTACGTGTGTGTGAGTATATACATTTATATAAATACACGCTTTTCACTGGAAATGAGTTATATTTATGCTGTATGTGTGTACACATATCACCTTTCTTAAAATTATAGAACCAATTTGTAAGCGTTCTCTTAGAAGAAGGGGACACTCGGCCTCAACCATCAAAATTAGTCTCCTGTCTCGAATGCTGCTGTGAATTTGAGGCTCATTCTTCTAGACCAGGGATCGGTGAACTTTTCCATAAAGGGCCTGATTGTTAACATTCTGGGCCTCCCCGGCCATTGGCTCTTTTGTATCTACCCAACTCTCCAGTTGTGGACTAGAAACAGTTACAGGCAATGTGCAAAAAATGGCCACAGCTTGTGTCTCCGTAACACCTCACTCGTAGGCACAGAAATGAGAATTTCCTACAGTTTTCACACATCACAAATATTATTCTTTTGATTGTTTTGACCGTTGCAAATATGAAAACCATCTTCAGCTAGCAGACCCTAGGCAAACAGGCAGTGGCTAAATCTGGCCCTGAGGCTATTTAGGTAGCTGTCCCACATTTGGACTGTTTTTGGTTCATTCACAAATATTTATATATCTAAAAAAAATCTATAATATTTTATCAGTGAATTTTCTGTCATAAAGGAGTAACTTAACACTTGTGTTTTCATCTCTGTAGTTTCTAAACTGAGAAATGCATGTATATACAGTTGTAGTATGTAAGTGCATTTTTATTTCTATTATTTATATCCAAATCAGTATAGTTATTGATGTAACCCTACAAGGTTTTCTTTGATTCTTTTTTTTTTTGCAGTTTTTGGCCAGGGCTGGGTTTGAACCCACCACCTCTGGCATATGGGGCCGACGCCCTACTCCTTTGAGCCACAGGTGCCACCTGTTTTCTTGGATTCTTTTTTGCAGCTGTATAGTATTCCATTATAGAATATATCAAGTGGGCATTTAGTTTGTTTGCCTTTTTCTCCCTTATTATATACAAGCAGTGGCAATTTTACCCATAGTTATGTCTTATGCCTAGATTATGTCTTATGTCTTATGCCCTTCCTAAGGGCAACCTTAGGAAGTCGAATTGCTTGACTGCAAGGGTATGCACACTTTCCTTTTTAATAGATACTGGTAAATCAGCTTCCAGAGTGACAGTATTGATTTAGAGTTCTCTAAGAGACTCTCCCATCACTCTTTGTTTTGGGTATTTTATCCATTGCTGTTTTCCTTATGAGGTGGGGGCAAGGAAACAGCCTCTGTATCACTTGGTCTTGTAGCTACAGATGCTAGCGTGGACCTCATTTTCCTTTGGGTGACAGCAGACACTATTTTAACTCTTTGCTATGCCACTTGCACAGGAGAATGGCAATTTATATCAATAACCAGGTCTGGCAACATCTGCCAAGGTTGTCACACTCTGTGATTAAATAGCCATATGTGCTGGAGAACATGGGGACAATGGGGTTGTAATTAGGGTTTGCTGTGTCTCTGCTGGCCAGCCCCACCATGCTTCGCTTCAGATAACCTTGCTTTTGTGAACTGATTTGTGAATCAAATTATTCCACCGAGAATGCCAGTTTGTGCTGCGATAATAATAATACTTTATATTTGTGAATCTTGGTAATTACATAGGGTTCTGATGAAGCAAAATCTAAACACCTTTTTGCCATTTTACCTGATACGGTTGAAAAACATGTTCAGGGGATGACATGAGGAAGTTATTAAAAAATCAGAGAGTATAATATATTCTGGACCATGTTGTCATTGTGAAATAAAGTTTTACCTAAAGTTATCGTAGGACGCTTTAAATGCCACTGCCTCCAAGAAAGACAGGCAGAGAGAGCAGATGTGGACTACTCTTACCTCCACAGAGAGAAAGTTAAATTCTATATTAATCCCGTGTTAAAAATACACTTAATGCACAAAAGAAAAAAACAAAACCCTCCTCATTTTGTTACCGAAGTGACAGAGATGGATGATTGTTATGTAAGGACTTGGCATGTTCCAAAAAAACTGCAAGTATTGCCTCTGGGTACAGAGCTGTAATGAATTGGAAAATAAATATTTTAAAGATTTATTAGCATTTAAAAATTTGCTTACCAATATATAAATCCTAATCAGTTTTGCACAAGACCTTTAACTAAAATAAGTACCCAAGAAGATGGCACAAGAATCCAATAAATATTTCACTCATTGTTAATCAATTGTAGAATGGATATCTGTGCATGAAATTTCCTTCCACTGATAGGTCTTTCTTGTTCAACTAATTAGTGCTTGAACCAGCAAGGCTATCTTGGTGCAAGAGGCTCCCGGTTATCAGTCTGAAAAAAAAAAAAAAAGAAAAAGAAAAAAGTGGAAACCTAATAAACACATGTATATGTAAAAAATAAATAAAAATTAAAAAAAATTTAATTTTTATACATTCAAAAGAGTCACTCCCAGACAATCCATTGATGGTTTGTTTCCTACCAAAACCAACCTTTAAGCTGAGGATAGCTGAACTCATTCCTGTTTACTAAGGGGGAGGAGGAAGGACCAGAAGAATTTTTAAACAAGAAAAGAAAAAAGAAAAAAAAGGAAAAAAAAGGAAAGAAAGATATAAAACAAAGTAGATCCTTGAGGAATTTTCTTGGGGGGGGGGACTGAAAAAATTTACCTGGATGCCATTATTACTCAAGGTGTAAACACATTAAAAGGTGCTCTCAAAAGTTCAGCAGGAGACAACAGATGTTTTTCCCCTCAAGGCAGGCTCAACCCTCAGAGCCTTCCTGATTTAGCACAGGAGGTGGAAGAAGATTGGAGATCCCTAAAGCTTTCGCTCCTAAATAAAGTTCACCTGCTTCTTGTAGGTAGCGCTGAAGAAAGCCTGTCAGCAGTCTGGGGGCGGGGGCGGTAGGGTCTTCCATCTTTCACTGGTTTTTCTAGGCGAAGTAGCATATTGGAATCATAAATACTGTCCCGTGGACATTTTGAATAATGCAGGAGCAGCGTAAGTAATTGGAAGCGCTTATATCCCGCCTTTAGACATTTGATTGCTTGTGAGTTAAAATTGGTTGTCAAGTGCGGACTCAGGGGACCGTGCAAGGTGCCCTATTCTGTCATGTGGTACATATTTAATGCCTGAAAGAACAAGGGAAGGGACACGTGCGGCAGAGAGAGAGGGCGCGCGGCGAGATATCGCTGCCAGCTGGGCGCTTTGCAAGTGCCTGGGAAGCGTGGGGGCGGGACCCACGTCGCCTCGGCACCCACCGCCTTCCGCGAGCTGCGAGACTTTGCAAACACATTGGGCGGCTAATTTGGCCCGCGTTTTGGCGCGGGCCGACCCCGGGCGCGGCGGCGCGGTGGCCCCGCTTTGTGCCAGCCCGGGTGTTGATTGCCTCCGGGCGCCGGCTGCTTGCTCTCGCGCCCGCGCGCCCGGGGCGTTCTGCACCTGCTGGCGGCCGCGCCGGGCAGCCCAGGCGAGCGAAGGCGCGGCGCGCAGGGCGGATGACGGGAGTCATTTGCATTGCTAGCACGTGGGGGCCGTTGTGCTGTTGCCTCGGACTTCTGCCGTGTTGTGTTCTCCCGGTGAGGAAGCAGGAGGCACTTTGCAGCCGACAATGAAATCCTGGCAGCTAATTGCAGTCGTGGGAGATGCCCTTCAGGTAAGGCGAGCGAAGAAGCCTCTCCAACACTGTCAGGGAAGGGGAGAGAGGAGAGGAGGCAGCTTCTGCAGGAGCTTCCTAAAAGCCCACTGACTCTGCGGGAGGGGGTGCAGGGGGACGGGGGCGGGCGACGGGGGGAGGAGTGTGCAAATTGACATTTTTGGCTGCCTGTGGCAGAGGAGGCGCCGTCAGCCGCTGTCCAACGCTAGCGCAGAGTCGGTGGCGCCGTGTGCGCCTCCGCGGCTGCTGATCAGAATAGGGGACTTGGCTGCCGATGGAATCCGGGGAACCCAAGGCAGCGATGGAGGGATGAGGCTGCGTTTGCCGCGTGTGCCCGGGACACGGTACGTAAACCCAGCTCCGGGGACCTCGGAGGTTGTGCTCGGGGCTGGTCCTGGGCGCCCCACGGGGCCCTGAACGCCCGGAGACGGCGAGGGGGCGCTTAGAAGGGGGGCCGCCGGGGAGCCGGTGATGAATCAATTTTTCTTCACCGACTGGAAGTTCGTGGGCAACTTCATTGCCAACGTTCATTGGCTCCGTTTAACTTTATTCCGGGAGATGAATAAGCGTTTATTAAGAACCGAAGTGAAAGTCCCAATAGGCGGGCAGTGGCTTTGCAAGAGATGCGCGGTTCTTTAAATGAGAGGTTTATGGAATGAATGGCCAGATGGGTCGTGCGTGGGGAAAGTTGGCACGCCCGCGTCCCAGCGGGGCATGTGTGCGTGTGTGTGCAAATGGCTCGCTCGTCCCCAGGAACCTGTCTCCAGGCTCTGTGCCCTGCGAGCTGCGCGGGGGGTTCTCTCTATAGCCTCTGCTTCCCCTGATACCGGTGGAAGGGACATTACATCGTCAACATGGAATACGCTTTGACTTGAGAAATAAGCTCGGTAGCATCTTAGTAAAAGAAATAAGAGTTGTTCTTCTTGAAAGATCAAAGGAGGGGGAAAATGCGCGTGTTGCCTTCCAACCTGATAGTGGAATTAACCGTGAAGCATTTTACAAATACACAAAGTGAAAAAATAAATAAAAATACACCAAGTGTTGGAACACGGCATTCATCAGAACAGAAGGAGCAGCTGGAAGTATAGATCTCAGCCTATCCTACTCATTATTTTCAGACTACAGTGAAATTGGGGGTTTTATTTATTTCTTTTGACAAAAGAGCTGCGTCCTCCCCCTTTTCTACTTAAGGGGGGAAGGGTCCAAGGGAAATTCTGAATCTTAAAGTTTTGTTGGTACTATCATCTTAGTAAAATCGTATTAAATTATTTGTTAAATGAGTCACCCTCTTGAGTTTCCTTGGATATGTCATAATTTACTCATTGTTTACATGGCTTTAATTTTGGCCACACAGAAATGAATCCAGTTTATAATCGAAGCAGGAAAAAAAAAAAAAAGGATTGCATAATCCTTTCTTGATTTGGGTAGCTGGATAGTCCATTGTTTAGCTCAAGACTATAAAATCCTTCCCAACTGTGGTCCCTATTTTTTGATCAACATGTATGCTGGGAAATCCAAAAGGGTATGTGAGTCAAAATGTGTTTGTGGGATGGAGTAATCTGCCTTTGTGGTTTGCTACAATGAAGTTTGAGGAGGGTTGTTCTTTAAGTAAGTAAACTCCAGTCAATCAGCAACAGCTGCTTACCTCTCAGGCACATCTGCGTGCAGGCAGCCTTCAGGGTTCTCCTAAAAGAAGCAACGTTTTCCAACTCTGACCTGCCCACACACTCAGCACACTTGACCATGCCTTGCCAATGTTAGAATCTGCAGAAACGATGAAGGTGGAATTGCTTCTCTGAAGAGATGAAGGGGTGTATTGGAGAAGTCCCTCCTTTTCTTTCCCTTTTTCTCTCCCTCTCTCCTCTCCTTTTTCTCTCTCTCTGATTCGTTCTGTCTTTATTGCTGTACCTGGAGCACAGAAATCTTTTCGAGTGTCTTCTGCTACGCGTTTTTAAACAAATGTTTTGTATCCTGAAGGATCATCAGCACCTGTTTTTTTCTTTTTCCAGTTCTCTGCCCACACACAAGAATTATTTAGTATCAAGCAATTCCACTGTGTATTGGTTTATAAAAAGTCCATATTCAAAGTTTTGTTGTTTCAGTTCAAGCAATTACACCTTTGGAAAATGCTTTTACTACAAGGCAAGTCCCTACCTTCCCCCCCACCCCACCCAGTTATCAGTTTCCCAGATGAGGAATTGTACACAAGTGTTGTCTTTTATTATTTTATTGGGCTAAGCATATTTTTACATCTGCCTGTTGAAATCTTATCCCTCAAACTTCCATTTTCCCTAGTACTTCTTAAGAGTCTGGATTCATTTTAATCTATTTACTCAGACTTGGTAGAAATACCCATTATTGCTGACGTGCCGACAAGCTTATTGAAGATAAACTGGTGTTTCTTTTTCCTCCTAAAAAGAACCAGCTAGTCATTCTCCTTTTTCTCTCTCTTCATTAAAAGTATGACGGAAAAGTTAGGATGGAACTAGTGAAGGGCATTTTGCAACAACTGTCTTCATCGAAATTATAGTTGTAAAATTTGGAAAGCATATTGTGATATTTTATGATAATATATGACAGATACAGGGTGGACATAAAGTTTGTGTGTGATTTACTATGTTAAATTATTTTAAATCACACATGAAATTTATCTAGACTCTGTATATGTCATGTTTTAGAAATCATAATACATATTCTTTACTGTCTTCAATTTGATTATGAAAGACTCGGTTACCTGGTTCAGTCTGGAGCAAAGTAAATAGTATGATATCCAAGGAAAGATAAATTTGGTCTTGTTTTCTGTCTTCATTTACAATTTTCATGTGAGGTTTTAAGCAAAGTTGAGAAACGGAAAGTAGCCTAAAAAAAGGAAGAAAATGTATGAAATAATAAAAACTTATTATTAATTAAACTTTTATCGGTTTTTAATTTTTAGCTTTTATTTTTTAAGATCATAATGCATAAGTCTTGAAGTTATCACAGAGGGAGTTGGAGTAAGTTCCTTGGAAAGTAAGTCTAATGGGGCAGTGCCTGTGGCTCAAGGAGTAGGGCGCCAGCCCCATATACCGGAGGTTGTGGGTTAAAACCTGGCCCTGGCCAAAAATAGCAAAAAAAAAAAAAAAAAAAGAAAAGAAAGTCTAATGGAATTAAAATGAAACTTTTTTCGATAAATCTTTAATCTGCATCTTGTGTTGGTTTTTATGACAAGCGTTAAAAATAAATACAGGGAGGGAGAGGAAGCAGAGACCCTTGACATCTTTTACACTTTAGACTTTATTTGGTTAGAGCTCCCCAAACTTCAGAGTGTGAGAATACATTAAATCTTTACGTTTCTGGTTGTACGCTTTTGTTCTTCTGTTTTTGTTTCTTTCATCTTCAAGCAGCATCGACTGGTTGTGTATATTGTGATCAATAGTAAATGAGATCAAATAAGAGAATGAAGAATTTTAGAATTGTGCATTCCGTGTAGGTGAATTAAATCATATGTAGCTGGAAGTGCAGTCCTGATGATTTGGTATTCGTGCTGTACCCTCGGCATGGACACGGGACCAAGAGAAAGAAAGAAATCTTTAAAAGTCAGCATTTAACACATAGTCCTTGGCTTGAGAGCCATTGCTTGTTAAATTATTCAGTAACTATAATGCCCCGAACAGTTTTTAGGATTTTTTTCCTTAATATAAATAAAATTTATATGAAAAGTTGTGGAATTTCTGTGTGTTTATGTTTGCCCAAAAGGCTGAAACAGCTTATGTCAGCTGCAGCAACTCGTTTTTGATTCAGCAAAACTAGGTTATGAATTCAAGCAATTAAAAATGACAAAAAGCCCAATTTCACTGCCTAGATTGATAGGGTTCCAATTTTTCCTGCTCCATAAAAATTTCAAAGTGTTCTCTCTGGTTAGGTGATTGCATAATCTCTAGGGTATTGGAGGGTCTCCGTTTCACGTTTGCTTATGATGTCTGAATACTTTGATGTAGCTAATGTAAATAGGATCAGTTGGGTGTTCGTAACACAATTTTGTATTCGCAAGTTCTCATGAAATCATTTCAGTCGGGTGTACAAGGAAAGGAAGAAAAGCAGCAGTTAGTTCCCTGGCATTTATTGATGGTGAATGATCTTTCAGCCAATCCTAATATCAGGACAGAGAAGACTTTTCGGGAAATGGTATAATTATAGTAGGAATAGTGTCCCTGGCTTCCAAAGACGGAAGTGATATATATTGTATATGTTTTTTCTTATGCAGTGGTGGGCATGTTTATTTTTTTTTCTCTACTGCTAACTGTAGTTCTGTATTCATGCTTATCTAATTAGCTGACACTCGCTCGTCTATGAGATGCTTTTTAAACCCCCAAACACAGTCAAACCGGCCCCATGAAATTATCTGCAGTCTTGGGTTTGTTGGTGAAATTCCCTAACCTAGCTTCAATTCTCTTGATGACCCAAAGAGTATAAACACACAGCAGTTAGGAAGCCTGTTTCCTATCACCGTTACCCCACACACCCCCAATCCTAAGTAGAAAAAAAACACCAGCAACCGACAAGTCAAAGCACTCTATTCGCTCAATATTTTCTGTGCGGAAAAGACCCTTTTTGATTCTCTGTGAGGAAGGCCTCTGCTAGTCCTGGCTTTCTTTTTAATATAATTCTGCATCTGCATTTGCTACGCTAGTATTGATATATTTCTTTGTTGTTTAATTGAAACCTGTGCTTCTGAGGAAATCAGTTGCCTGTCTGCTAAAGAGATGGAAGTTAACGGTTGTGTCTATTGTCATTAGTTGAATGTATAGAGGCCTTCCAGCTTCGTTAGAATGACGAGGGGGAGGCTGTGATAACACATCAACAGTTGCAGTAATAACAGTGCAATGCTGATTTCTTCCTGGGCACTTACTGTATCGGGCATTAAACTGGGAGCCTTACCATGTTTTCACCAGTCCTTACCATAAATCTGCAAGGTAGGTATTGCTATGCCTAATTTAGAAATGAGAAAGCAAATCTTCAAGATTTTTTTTTTTTTCAATTAGAAAAGTTGATTAGAGTTCAGGTTTTTCTGATTCTAGTGTACCAAAGATGCCCTCGAAATTGATAAATCCGAATTTATAAAGATATGCAAAAGGGGTCTGTGACAAATACCCTAGGCCAACCAGAAACAGTTTCTCCCTTGACCACAACATTTGGCAGCATCTTGGAAAACGTTTTTGGTTTTCACAATTGGGCAGCAATTGTTACTAGCATCAAGCGGGTAGAAACCGGGGATGCTGCTACAACTCCTGGGATGCACGGGACAGGTCCCTTTCTGCAAATGAGGAATTATCTGTTCTACAGTGGCAATACCCCAGGGTTGAGTCATCATGCCCTATGCAATATCAGTAACAGTAAGACTAATACATACATGGCCTGACTTTTCAACAGAGTAGTAATGTACGTGAGCTTCAGTTACTAAAATTTCAGTCTCTGATTGGGTACCGTGAACAGGGTCATAATGGAAAATCAGAAGGTCCATCGTTCCTTACAGTCTGAGATTAAAATTGGTACAGTTGCTTACTTTGATCACCTTTCCTTATAAATAAGACATGGGTCATTGAAAGTTTCAGTGCCTCTTTTTCCCCAATTAGTGTGACATTAGGCACTTATGTCTTTTCATGCTACTGATGTCAATAGAAGAGAAAGGTAACCTCAATAAATGAATTAAGGAAAAGCAAATCTAAAGAGCCTTCCCATATAGCCTGCCTTCTTCCTCAGTATTCAAATGGTGCTATTTTCTCCTCATCTTTAAATGTTCAGCACATAGGCTCATTTGCTTATTTATTTAAATAAACACTTACATAGTGTTTCATATTTGCCAAGGGCTCTTGTAAGTGGTTTGAGATATCAGTTACTTTAATCTTTAAGACAAGGCTCAGAGATTGGTATTGCTGTTAATTCTTTTTTTAAAAATTAATTTTTTTTTTATTAAATCATAACTGTACATTAGTACAATCATGGAGTACAATGTGCTGGGTTCATATACAATCTGAAATATTTTCATCCAGCTGTTTGACATAACCTTCATGGGATTTTCTTGTTTATTGTATGAAAACATTTGTATTCTGCATTTAGTAGGTTTCACCTATACCCTTCTAAGATGCACCATAAGTGTGATTCCACCATTTACCCTCTCTCCACCCATCCTAACCCCTCCCCTCCCCTCTCTTGCCCCTTTCCCCATAGTCTTGTGCTATAATTGGGTTTTAGCCTTCATATGAAAGCTATAAATTAGCTTCATAGTAGGGCTGTATACATTGGATACTTTTTCTTCCATTCTCGAGATACTTTGCTAAGAAGAATGTGTTCTAGCTCCATCCATGTAAACATGAACGAGGTAAAGTCACCATCTTTGACAAGCCAATTATGTTATCTACTTCTTACAGAGACAGAATTGAGGCCCAGAGAAGCTGAGTGATTTGTCTGAGGTCACACGGCTTCTAAGGAGCTGGGATTTAAACTCTAAAGTCTGTGCTCCTGACCACTGTGCCATGATTAATAATTTGGATTTCTAAATGTACAGAAGCATACATGTTCAGGCAACACTTGAATTTTGAAACAAAAGGCATTTTTAGTTTCATTTTGGGGCGGTTGATAGGAAGTCACTGGCAGGTGAGTAACTGTAGATATGGAGACATCCGGTCCACATTGATCAACACCAGTCTATTGATCGCCTTGGGAATGGCCATGCCTATGTCATTCTCAGTTGAATTTTTAGCATGTAGCAAATGCTATGAGAAGAAAACCAATTTAAGTCGATTTTTATATAGAAATGCCAATTTGACACATTCTATTCGGCTTAAGAAGAAGAAAAAAAATCTTGCAAGGATGTAATTAAACACATATTCATGGAATATCCAGAAACCCAAGACGGCAGTAGAGAACCTCAATATATTTCAGCTGAGTGGATGAAGGCATGGATAGAAGAATTTATTTTTCTACAAAATTTCTTATCAAGGGTATGTATGGATTTGTGCTTTGAAAGGAAGTATTTTGAATACAAGTTCCGGTGGTGGGAACTCCGGACCTGACCAATAATGGTTTCATGCCAGCTGTCTCCTCAGCCTTCCCATCCCAATTTGAATATTCCTCAAGTGTGGGTGGACAGGTATCTTCTCACTATTTTTTTTTCACCCCCAGAAAGTGCTTGAAGAAGCTTAACCACAGCTTACAAGCCTGAGCTACATTGTACCCGAGGCAAGCCACAGATTTTTGTTTTTAAATACAAGAAGGGAGTGAGTCATCCCTAAATAGATTGGCTCTGGCCGTGGAACAAACATCTTTATTATAATCAAAAAAACAAGAAATGGGCTGTTAATCTGACACCCCACCACCACCACTCCCCACTAGGGACAGTCCAAGAACTGGGCGGAAAGTGGAAAACATTCATGTTCTTCCTTTATATTTCAAGCCCAATAAACTCACATGTGAACAAAGAAAACGAAGAGTGAATTCCATTTCACAACTGTCAAAAGACTGATGTTGGCTCCATTATCGTCAAATGTCCTTTTTTAATACAGTTCATTGAATTGGCTTTTGTGGAATACCTATTCCATCTAAGTGTTGGTTCAGGAGATAGTTTAAAATGGAACCAGAATTTGTAGTTCAACAGTAAAATCAATGGAGATAAACACACACACAGTCGAGACTCCCCAGGAAGCTTCTGTAGATGTTGTCTGTCCGTGGGCAGGACTAAAATTTAAATTATACACGTGCATGTGTATACAACGTTGAGTAAAAGAAATAAAAACTGGGAGATTGTATTTAAAATAGCCACTTAATTCCTTATCCAATGTCATAGATTTCTAATGTTTTTTCACATTTTAATGCAAATCTGCTTTTAGGAATGAAGATGAGTCATGATAGACTTTGTGTGCCATTGAAATGAACGTGTCTAAATAGAAGAAAATGGATTTCTGCTGAGTCCTTACTGCAAACTTTTCCCAGGGAACTAAACATATAAAAGTAGCATCAATGTTATAAGCGGTTCAGGTTTCAAATTCTGCTGGATGAAAAGAAAATCAGATATTGTTGTAATGTACTTGCTGCTTGCTCAGTGTAGAGTTGACGTTCTTCTTCTTACTGCTAATATCTGTTGAGTGTTTGCGATGAACCGTAGGTTGTGATAACTCCTGGGGTGTCGATTATTGAAGTGCACACTTCTCCCCACAACTCTATGAGGCAGATAAGCTTGCTGTACCCACTTTTCCTGAAAGAAGACTGAACCTAGAGGTGTTTTTTTCCCCAAGGGTTACCAACAGCTAGTGAGTATGAGGGGTTGCTAATCAAGTTCGAAACTTTGTAACTTCAGAGCCTATTTAAATCTTTTTTTTTTTTTTTTGACAATGATAGAAATCATTGTTCTAACATTGGTGGAAAACGAATCTGACATAGATCGGGGATGTGTAGCCTTAGGAAGTCCCCGTGACCCTCTTGTTAATATTAACCTTCTTACAATCTTGGCAGAATATGTGACTGGGAAGACCATTCAGTGGCTGGATGGATGAACAGACAGATGGGTAGACACGCATACAGGTTGAGGATGACACGGGAGAAGAATTGACAAAAGACACGAATATAGTTTTCAGACAAATGCATAATAGATAACCTACCAGTATATGAAAATGTGTCTGTGTATGAGGCCCGTTGTGAACTCCTCCTAGAAAAAGTACTACCTACCTCATTGCCGAGTGTCACTATGGTCGCTTTTGAAGTGCTCCCCTAGGGAAGCTCCGTACTGATGCCAGCACCTATTCCACCCGCAGAGCAATTTCGGAACTCTTTCTCTGGAGTGACCATCGCTCTGATGGCACATAAAAACATGCAACACCAATAATGAACCCCGCTCAGCAAGGCACCACCCCATGGTGACAGGAACATAGCCGTGAGACACTGATTCATCAAAGTAAGGAAACCTTACCAAGTTGTGTGTGCAGTGCTGGGAACGGTAAGTGCCAGGTAGCATGTTCGGGAACCTTTGCACCATGATGGTTCTGATGGCCATGACAGAAAAGAAGTTGCAAGATTGTTTTGAAGGGTGGACTAGACCCTGGTGTTGGGCCCAAAGGGAGTCCTTGAAAGGTGACCGTCATGATATTCAGCAATGAGTTATGGAGAGCTTTTTCTAGGATGAGTTTGCAAACTTAATTGTGAAATATGTGACAATACATTTACACATACATGTATACGTGTGTATACATGATGTTTTGCCTGTATATACGAAAGTTTCATATATTGGAAAACACTACGTTTGACAAAGCAGGTCGTTTATACACTGTGGGGGGGGAGTGTGGAATGTTATGTTCTTTTGGAGAGGTCAATTTGAAAATTTTTACTTAGAAAAAGTATACTTCACCCACCATTTGTGCCACCAGGATTTATAGGATTGCTCAGGTTTGCAGAGAAGCAGGTTGGTGCATAGTAGGAAGAAAAAGTCGAGCAAATTAAACGCCTAACGAGGGGGCGCTGGATGCCAAGTAGCATTAAAGAAAGAAAGTGGATTCACCTGGACGTGAAATGGACAGATCTCTGATGTCGTAAGTGAGCAAGAGGCCAAACTCCAGTAATTTGTTAGAAAAAAACTTTGTTAGAAAACAAACAGGCACATGCCCTTGGTTTATATAGGTGGGACGATGAAGCAGGTGATTAAGGGGCTGGAGTGATTATCTTCGCGGTAACTCTGGAGTGTGCCTGGGAGAGGAGGGGACGGGGGAGATGGAACTTTTGCGTCTAAGGTGATACCTTTATTCCTCTTTAAGCTTCAACAAGCATGAGCTCCTTTGATAATAAAAATTTCTTTTCCTTTTAAAAAGAGTTTTCATTTTATGAATAATGCACGATCACCTCTGTACCTCCAAGCTGATATAGATCAGTTTAGAGGCCAATGTGGTGATTTGGGGTTAGGCAGAGATGACCCAAATTGGCTTTGAACGTGTACTTAAAAAGAGACTTAAAAGGAGGTAAAGAATCTTAAAAATGATTTGATTCAAAATTCGGTTTTGGCTAAGGGTCGGGGTCAGTGTGCTGTCTGGAATGGGGTGGTTGGGTGTCAGCAATTTTTAAAAATGATATATCTAAGTGTTCATTCTCCTGGGCGCTGTGGGCATTTGTCATTCACCAGCGGTGCTGCAAAATCATGACCCTTATCCTCCCAGCTGTGTTTGCCAGGGACCGGAGACTGCTAAAAGTTGTATACGGTACTATTATTTCTTTACTCATCTCTGGGTCATTTCATCTTCCCGTGCAAGCCGCATGAATGGCTGTGTATGAAAATTGTATTTTGTGCTGAATTTCCCACTGTGAAAGCTGTTTACTATATATTTATGAAAACACTGCAATAACAAAACCTTTTATATTGCCTTTGAATTTTCTGTAAGGGCAGGTAAAATATTTTTATCTCGAACTGAACTTCATACCTTGGGAGATTCAGTTGGCCCGACGGAGGATAATGAACACTTGAGAGAAGGTCTGTGCTGTTCAGATTGCTTCAGCAGCCTGGGCACTTCGCTCGGGTGATCGTAGGACCTTTAAACACACCATCAGAATGTATGCAAGCCAGGGATAATCAGCATAACTCAGGCAACATCAACGCAAGCGATCACAATTTTTGTATTTATGTGTAGGGCTGGGATGTGTCCACAGTAAATTCGGGGGGATTCTCTTTTTTTTGGTAGAGACAGAGTCTCACTTTATCACCCTCGGTAGAGTGCCGTGGCGTCACACAGCTCACAGCAACCTCCAACACCTGGGCTTAGGAGATTCTCTTGCCTCCGCCTCCCAAGTAGCTGGGACTACAGGTGCCCGCCACAACACCCGGCTATTTTTGTTTGTTTGTTTTGCAGTTCGGCTTAATGAGCACTCTTTATTTATTTTTTCTTTCTTTCTTTCTCTCCCTCTTTCTCTCTCCCCTCCCTCCCTCCCCTCTCTCTTTCTTTATTAAATCATAGCTGTGTCCATTAGTGCAATCATGGGGTACAATGTGCTGGCTTCATATACAATCCTTTCACAGTAGTGCCAAAGAAGATGGAATATTTGGGAGTCTACCTAACAAAGGAAGTGAAAGATAAAGAGAACTATGAAACTCTAAGAAATCGATGAACATTCTACAAATGGAAAAACATGCCATGCTCATGGCTGGGAAGAATCAACATTGTTAAAATGTCCATACTACCCAAAGCAATATACAATTTTAATGCAATTTCTATTAAAACTCCATTGTCATATTTTAAAAATCTTGAAAAAATAATACATAGTTTTATATGGAATCAGAAAAAACCTCGAATAGCCAAGACATTACTTAGAAATAAAAACAAAGCAGGAGGAATCACACTACCAGACCTAAGACTGTACTATAAATTGATAGTGATCAAAACAGCATGGTACTGGCACAAAAACAGAGAGGTAGATGTTTGGAACAGAATAGAGAACCAAGAGATGAACCCAACTACTTACCGCTATTTGATCTTCGACAAGCCAATTAAAAACATTCAGTGGGGAAAAGACTCCCCTTTTAACAAATGGTACAGGGAGACCTGTCTGGCTACCTGTAGAATCTTTGATAAGCCAATTAAAAACATTCAGTGGGGAAAAGACTCCCTTTTTAACAAATGGTGCTGGGAGACCTGGCTGGCTAACTATAGAAGATGGAAATTAAACCCACACCTTTCACCACTGATGAAGATAGACTCACACTGGATTAAAGATTTAAACTTAAGACATGAAACTATAAAAATACTAGAAGAAAGTTCAGGGAAAACTCTTGAAAGAATTGGCCTGGACAAATACTTTATGAAGGGGACCCCCCCAGGCAATTGAAGCAGTCTCAAAAATTCACTACTGGGACTTGATGAAACTAAAAAGCTTCTGCACAGACAAGAACATAGTAAGTATAGCAAGCAGACACCCTCAGAATGGGAGAAAATATTTGCAGGTTTTGTGTGTATCTTTAAGCAAATATTCATAGGTAAGAGAATAAATGTAGGACAGGATGACAACATATAAAGGTCCTATTACATTGCTAAGAATTTGAAAAACCTACTTGATGATCAATGAACATCTGAGGAAGAATCAAGTACTCAATTTTCTTTTTACTCAAAACTCATAAAGGTAAATTTCTCTAAATGTAAAATGTCAATGGTGATGGTAAACTTGACCGGGCTACGAGGGTCCACTTGTTTAGTTAAGCATTATTTCTTCATGTTTCTATGAGAATGTTACTAGATAAACCAAGTAAAACAAATGGCCCCATCCAGTGTAGGTGAGCCTTATCTAGTCCATGAGTTGGAGGCCAAGCTTTTCAGTTAAGATTTTCCTAACTGTTTCTGTATTGGTGTTTACTTGATCTAATCAGTTTGTCACATAGTCAATTATTTTGACACAGAATTAAATGAATTTTTCCAATGCTTTCGTTAGTTCAGCTTGTTACTGACCACTATGACCTGTCTTCATCAGTAACACTGTCTTTTCCCTCAGAAAAATATTCAATCTATTTGTACACTGCCAATTTTTTATGGCGTTATTGCCACGAACTTAGACTAATATGTCTCTGATCTCATTTCTACTCTTGTCAAGTTTCACAAGAATTTTATGAATTCTATTTGAATTTCGGACATTCTCATGGTGGCACACAAAAACATTCAACAACAATAATGAATGCCACTCAGCAAGACACTACCACATATTAACATGAACACACTATAAGGCACTGATATACCCAGGTTATGAAACCAGACCAAGTTGGGTAAGCTAAGGGCTTATGCTTAGGTTACATTGTTTGCATTAGTTATAAAAAGCCCAAGTTCTTTTTGAGTCCTTTGACCAGGAGAGGTGCCATATACCCTTATGTTGTACCCATTAGAAGGGAGCTAACTGAGGCCCTTCCAATCCCACCTCCCTGCCCCTTTCATGAATTTAATTGTGTTTTTCCTCTCATGTGGACCTGTAGTTGTTAATCTACTAGTTTTAAATTAGTATTGAATATATGGGATGCTGGTTTTTCTATGCTTGAGATACTTTGCTAAGGAGAATGTTCTTCACCTCCATCCAGGTAAATACAAAAGATGTAAAGTCTTTTGTGAAATAATATTCACAGAAGGAATAGTATTAGCATTTGAGCACCTCTTGTAATTGCAGATATCAAACTTGTTTTGAGTATTAGAATTTTAATGTAGCTTTTTACTTTAAAAACAAAATACCTAATCAAAATTCTGGAGTTTTAACATACAACTAAAATTGTAAAAAATCTTTAGAAAAAAAGAGTCAAAAGAAGAACTGAGATGGCAAAATGGTCAATAAATTTGAATACATATCAATAGAGATCATTTAATCTGAGGAGCAGAAAGAAAAAAAATAATAAAGAAAAATCAAAGAGCCTCAGACACCAATGTGGCATCATTAAGTATAACAAAATGTGCATAACGCCAACTGGAATCTTATGGAAGTAATGTGTGATCGCTCAAGAGATTTTCTCCTCCAAAAACAGATTATAATATTTTGTGTCATGTCCCTGGTGTAACCTGAAATTTGGAGTTGCCTTAATTTAATATCACAAAGTGTGATAAACTAGTCCACTTATATTGTAACTTTATTTGGCAGGAAGTATTTGGGAGGAGGTATTCTAATCCAAAATAAAAATAAAGCTTAATAGCTGCCTCTGCTCTGAGATAACTTGGGATTTTAACTTTCTATACCACTTGTACCTTGAGATTATCAACAGTGCTAAACTTGCCAGATTCTGAGAGCCTTATCACAGTATGAGAAAAGTAACTCCTAATTCTAGGCTCAGTTCTATGTTCTCAGTTCTTAGTTTTATCAACCCTTAAATTTTGGACCAATAGTTTGTCACTTAGTTTCAGTTGTGAGATACCTATAACCAGTTATTTAAAAGTTTTGATAGTATTTGCAATGATTTTAACTGAGATCGTTAAAACAAACACACAAAAATTAAAGTACTAACATTACAAGGTGAAGCCATATTTTCAAGATCAGGGGTCTGAAAATTAAGTTTGCAAACTTGCCACTGTGTGCTTATTTTGGCAGCACTGTACAAACAATTCAGTAAGGTTCCATAACCTTGGTATGTCTATATCAGAGTTATGTTCAAGTCACTGTGAGGCACTGTCTTGCTAAGTGGCATTCATTATTGTTGTTGCATGTTTTTGTGTGCCACCTTGAGAATGCCAGAACTTCAAATGGAGCAACAACAAATATTCATAAAATCCTTGTTAAACTTGACAGGAGTAGAAGTGAAATCAGAAATATGGTAGTCCAAGTTTATGGCAATAATGTCATAAAAAAATGGCAGTATACAAATTGATTAAACATTTTCCTGAGGGAAGAGACAGTGTCACTGATGAAGAGAGATCAGGGATGCCAGTAATGAGCAGAACTGATAAAAGCATTGGAAAAATTCATTTAATTCTCTGTCAAAATAATTGACTGACTATGCCCATCAAAGAAGATCAATTCAACATCGATAGAGAAACAGTTAGGAAAATTTTAACTGAAAAGATTGGCCAAAAACTCATGGCTCATGAATTATGACAAAGTACTAGCTCACATGATGCTGCCTGTGAGGGAGATTTTAGCCAGTAAACAAATAACTATAATATAATAGCATCCCAACCCAACCGATTTGGCCCCCAATGACTTTTTTCTTTACCTAAAGATAAAGGAGGAAATATTGAAAAGAAGACATATTAATGGCATCCAGGGCATCAAGGGTAATACAGTGATAGATATTTCATCCATTAGAGAAAAAGAATTCCAAAATTGTTGCTATGGTGGGCTAGGCCCTGGCATTGGTGCGTAGCTTCCCAAGAGTAGTAATTCAGATGTGACTGTGGTGACAGGATTACGGTATGTAGCGTTTTTTTAAGAATTAGTTCCCAAACTTAATAATCAGACTTTTGTAGGCACAAGTTAAGATGCAATCATACATAAATAAACTCATTTTATTGTTTAAATTTTTTTATTACACCAAGTTGTGCTGTATGATTTAAATTTTAAAAGTCTTCTAATTTCAGTATTGTGGGCTTATTAATTATTACCAGTTCTCTCAGAAATAAAAAGAAATGCTGAGACAAAAACTATATGTTATAATTCATCAAAGAGTTAGTTATATAAGAAAGGATTACTCAAGACCTCCTAAAATGCATTTCCAGTTTAGGAAAAATTAAACAAAACAGAGAATGAAAGAGAGAGAGAAGTAAGCCTGGTCTTAAAAATGTCTCTCATTTAAAGATCAAAGGAAAGTGGTAAATATATATATGAATCTGAGGAAATTTAAGTATATAATATAAATGTCATGGAATCCTAGAATCACACAGTAAAATAATCAGATACATTTAAATGGACACAAAGGAAGCTATCTTAAAGTTTTTACAGTAATTTTATTAATCAGTATTAGAAAAATATGTAAGTTTTGCATTCTATAAAAATTAATGTTAATGGATATATTTACCCAGGGTAAATTGAATATATATATACAATAACATTAGCATTGTCATTTACCCTGGGTAAATATATCCATTAACATTAATCTTGATAGAATGTAGAACTTACATATTTTTATAATAGTGATTAATAAAATTACTATAAAAGCTTTAAGATAGTGAGGAAAAATGAAATAAAAATGCATATCATATCTAAAAAAATGGGGATTCTCTTTCAATTCTGCTCCGGTCCTCACTCCCGAATGGAACCACCCTTACATAGCAGTGTACAAATGGATTAAACATTTTTCCAAGAGAAGAGAAAATGTGAGGAAAGAATAGAATATGTAATTAGAATCAGTTGATACCTACAAATATCCTTTCTAAAATATCCTCATGGTGCTTGAAGTTAGAGTCACAGATGTGACTACTATTTAAAGAAAACAATAGGCTGAGATATTAAAGTAAATCCCTGGAGAGAGTCTTCTCTTTATACCAAAAATATTCAGCACTCTATTGGATCATTTATTTTGTTTTAATTCTTGGATCCTTGGAAGGATTAATTCTATTTTTTTTTCTAACTGCTAGCTGACTTCATAGTTCTAACAAGTTTATAAACAAGTTTTTGTTTTAAACTCTTTGGCTTTTCCTTTCTCATTCTTTTCTTTTTACTTTCTTTTTTGTTCTTTATTAATTTTAGTTTTCATATCTGTACTGCATTTAATGCAGCTCTGTAAGGGGTAATAAATCATTTCTAGAACATGACTATTATAACTAAATATATGAATTAAATCACAGTATGATATAATTTACATTAGAATACATTTGATTTTCTCTTTGTGTATTATATTCACTTTAACTTCCTATTTGAGGAGAGAACTGACAGTTCTCTGACAACAAGATGGTATATTCATGACCTCAAACATTTGTCATTTCTTTGCGTTAGGAAAATTCCACTTCCACTCTTTTAGTTATTTGAGACAACTAAGAACCAAGTAATGTAACTTACGTATCAAGTCTCACAGCATTACCATTAGTGCATACATTCGTTTGGGCTTTTTGACCTGCAGGCTGTATGCTGATTTTAGTGCAGACTTGTTTTGCTTATCTCTGGTGTCAAACATAATGAAAAGTATGCATAAACCTTTTTTTTCTAATAAGCTCATTAAGTTTCCTTAGTGTTTGTGTACTTAATGCATGAGCCAAGACAACTCTTACTTTTCCAACGTGCAGCAGAGAAAGAAATAGTTTGGCCACCCCTGAATTAGACAATTTTCTCTTGGTGCCCGTCAATACAAAGCTATTATATCATCAAGTATGTTAAATCCCATGTAGGTCAGCATTTAGAAAAATCCTTCTTAAGTGTACACAGTCCAGACCTAAAACAAATCCAAAACCGTGTTTCCTCCTTGTAAGACACTATAGCATCTGTCAAGGCGGTGTTCAATTTTATTGCAATAAATCTAAGAACGGTAGCTTTATTTGATCAACATAAAGAATGCTCAGGTTATCAATATGAACAAAATAATTTTAAAAGGACAATATTTACCATTAGTGGTTTTGAAACTATTATATGAACTAATCATATTTAATAATCACTTTATAAGACCATCTTGGAATAGCTCAGGAAGAGGGAGATGAATGTTTTTTTTTTTCAAAAAAGCATTACTAAGACTAATAGGACCAATTATGGAAAAAAGATTATGCATTCATTTCCAATGAAGAAAGCACTAATATTTTTTTATAATGTAGAACAATATATAGAAATAAATATCTAAAATAAATTCTCAAAACACCAACACTTAAAGTTTGCCAGTTTAAAACATATGTCGATAAAAACGTATACAGCTGTATAGTATTATTCATAGTAAGTAAAGAATTTCTTATTTTTATGTTATTATCAGACCAAGTGACTTTCTTACTTGGGCTTACGACAAAGTATTCTATAGCCACTCATGTTTAATTACACTTAAACAACAGGTATTTTATGTTGTTTTTTGTCTTCAAATTTCTACCAAAAAGTCAAATAATATTGATTACATGAAAACACACTTTATGGTATTTTATGCTATTAGAGTAAAATTAAGGATATTATAAAATAAAACTGAAATAACTACTATAAAAATGTCTTCTGTTAACACAATATAAATACCATAAAACAAGCAAAATAATCACAAAAACCTATTTGTTATTTCTAGTTTTATTTCTGAAATATGATATTTTCAGCAGGTCTTTGATAAAACCTGAGAAATCTGAGATTCACTTTTGTTGGTTACCTTACAGGTACTTAAGTAGTCCTAATACTATCCCAGTTTTGTTTTTTTGTTTTGTCTTCAATGATCACACCACCACAAGAGAAAATAAAACTGTTGCCACATGGTGGTGCTGGTGGATAATATAAAACCAAATTACTTCCGAAACTTATGTTGAGAGAGCTGGTAATGGCGAGTTAAATAAAGGAAAGGACAGCTTCATTCACCTCTGTCATTCCCTATTTTTCATTTCTCCTTTTGACACAAAGAGTGTAAATTAGACAGAATGGTTGCTACTGATGGCTTGGGTCCTGGCTAACTAGCAAAGGGAACAGATCTTTAACACAAATTTCATGGCATTGGAAGCTGACGATTAATGAGGCTATTATTTTCATTTTTAAATGGTTTCTGCTTTAGTATAAAAGATTGCTTCAATTACACACTTTATTTTCATCCTCTCAAAAGGACAATTTTTTTGTATGACCCTTCATGTTTTTACCTGGCATAATGACCACTAATTTTAGTATGCTGTTCTTGATGGGAATGCAAGTATTTTAATATGTAATTGAATATGTCTATATTAAAATTCATCGGCAATGCTAGTGATAAGCAAATAGCTTAAGGTCACATATACGTATTATGTATAATAATTGCTAGACTCTTGTTTTCAGAAATGTATTGCTTTCTCAAAAGCAAGCTCTCCTAAAGTGGTAAAGGTATTTTTTTTTTTTTTTTGCTGTTTTTGGCCGGGGCTGGGTATGAACGAACCAGCCACCTCCAGCATATGGGCCTGGCGCCCTACTCCTTTGAGCCACAGGTGCCACCCTTGGTAAAGGCTTTTTCATATGTATTTGCTGTGTTTTTTACTGAGCTTAGTTTCAGGTTTCAATTTTTTAAAAATAAATATATTACAAAATGTTTATGAAATAGTTAGTCATTTATTATTCAACTACATAAACAAAAGTGAAAAATTATGACCCTGATATATATGTATGTTTATATATAAACATATATATTTTTCAGTTGATATATATATATATATATGTTTATATATGTGTGTGTGTATATATATTTTTTTCAGTTTATATATATATAAACATATATATGTTTATATGTGTGTGTATATATATGTTTTTCAGTTCATATATATATATATATAAGCATGCATATATACATATATATGTGTGTGTGTCTATATATATATATATTTCAGTTATCTATTAGCCAAAGGAAAATCCATGAATTTCTTATGCCCAGAGTTAACCTAGACTGTGCTGCTCCACAGTGAGGGTGAGATGGTAGAGTTATATGGAAAAGACTTTCAATGATAAAATGAAAGTGTTCAGGTTTTGCTTCACTTCAAAGACAAGAACCCAGCTGACACATTCTTTGTCACATTGGTAGGCAGATATAGTATTAACATCTTTGACACGGAAGAATAGGCAGCCTGAGGGTCTCAAATTCTGCTTCTATACAGATAAAAGAATAAGCACTTAACTCTTCTCCTGAACAACTGTTTTAAAGCAGAGGATGTCCCCACAACTTATTTGTAACTGTACATGCCCAATCAACCTGTGAGTCATTATTACCTTATTTGAGTTTCCATTCATGCTTTTGTTTACTTTAAATGCTTTTCATAACATTAGGAGTGCACAGTGAAAAACTGACCCGTTTCAAAATGCATGCAAAGACTACTATAAGAGCCCTTAGTTCTGAAAATTTACTGATGGGAATGGAAGTAATTCAGACAATATGAAACATACTGAGAGTATACAGGATATGTTATTAGCAAGACTACTCAGAACGGATTAAAGAAAATTTTACTAGGTTGCCTGGTACAAGAATAAGAACTTTTTATCATGACTCTGTTAATACTATCTTTTAGTCCTACTGAACAGTAGCTGTTTGTTTCCAATAAGAATATTTTACATTGTTATGCTTTGATTCTTTATAGATATAGCAAAAATAAATGTCCTTACTTAATCAGTTACTCTCAGCTTTTTTACTCCAGGTCAATTTTTGTCTGTTCTCTATCATGTTCTTAATTACTTTAAGCATGACAAACTCATGAAAGAAACAAAACATAACAGATAAAAAAATACAATTAAAAAATTACTTCCACAGAAGAAATTGGACATTCTTTTCCCCACTTATCACTTCTATGCTATTTATTTTGTTAAAAAGTATGGAAACACTAGACTGATTACAAGTTAAATGAAATCTAATGCAACCATGGTTCTATCATTACAAATCGGTGCATCACTTCAGCTCCCTGGGATGCAATTTTCTCACTTATAAAATGCCAAGATTTAGCTATTGAAAGCCTGAAGTGTGATCAGTCTGACTGAAATGAACGTAAGGTTTGAAATATAAAACCGATTTCAAAGACTTAGCAAAAAACAAGATTTTAAAATATTTCATTAATAATTATAAATTGATTCCTTGTTAAATGATAACATTTTAGATATTTTAAATAGAATGTATTATTCAAATCATTAAATCTATTCTTTTCTGATGCTTTAATGTGACTATTATACAGTTAAAAATTTTGGTTTGCAACTTTGACATGCATTTGACAGTGCTGACCTAGAAAAATAAAGTTTAAAGTTTCTTCTTTCCTTTTTTACTTTTTGCTAATTAGAGAAAATAGATCTCCATTAATCCTTACCAGTCATTATGAACATGACATATTTACTATTTCATAATATTTCTTCCAGTTAGTTATAAGAAATAAGTACCAGTGTTCTTTTGTACAGCAAGGGGACTATAGTTGACAATAATGCATTATACATTTCAAAATAGCTAAAATAGAAACTTTTATTTTTTAATTTAATTTTTATTTAAGAGTATTACATGGGTACCCACATTTTGGGTACATCATCTACATTTTTAAATTTGTAATCAATATTATAAGTGTGCCCCACACCCAGCCCATTAGGTGTGCGTTTACCCTCCTTTTCCTCTCTCCCCTACTAAATTTCCATTGTATTTTATTCCATATGTACACATAAGTGTTAATTGGCTATATTTGATTATTCCAATATTGTATTGAGTAAATGTAGTGTTCGTTTTTCCTTTTTAGTGATACTTCACTTTGAAAAATGATCTCCAGTTCCATCCAGATTGCTATAAAAGATACTAGATAGTCATTTGTTTATGGCTGTATAAGTATTCTTTGGTATACATATACCAGGTTTATAAATCCATTCATGTATTGCTGGTCACCTGGGTTGTTTCCATAACTTTGCAATTGTGACTTGTGCTACTATAAATATTTTAATGCAAGTGTCTTTTTAATAAAGCATTATCTGTTCCTTTGGTTAAATGCCTAGTAGTGGAACTGCTAAATCAAAAGGTAGGTCTACTTTTAGGTAACTAGAATCTATCAATAACTCTGGCAAATCAGAAAAAAAAAAAAAAAATAGACAACCCCATTATAAAGTGGGCCAAAGATGTGATCAGAAACTTTTCAAATAAAGATAATCTAATGGGTAACAAACACATGAAAAAAATGCTCCATATCTTTATCAATCAGGGAAATGCACATCAAGATCACAATGAGCAGGTGGGGCACGGTGGCTCATGCCTGCAATCCCAGCACTTGGGAGGCTGGGGGGGTGGATTGCCTGAGCTCATGATTTGGAGACCAGCCTGAGCAAGAGCGAGATCCCCGTCTCCAAAATATAGCCGAGCTTTGTGGCAGATGCTTGTAGTCCCAGCTACTTGGGAGGCTCTGGCAAGAGGATCATTTGAACCCAAGAGGTTGAGGTTGCTGTGAGCTAAGACACCACAGTACTCTACCAAGGGTGACCAAGTCAGTTTCTACCTCAAAAAACAAACAAACAATAAAAAACAAAACCAAAAAAACCATAATGAGTTATCAACCTAACTGCAGGGAGAATGGCTCACATCAGAAAATCCTGAAGCAGGGAAGCTCCTGTGGCTCAAAGGAGTGGGGTGCCGGCCCCGTACCGGAGGTGGAGGTTCAAACCCAGCCTCGGCCAAAAAATAAATAAATAAATAAATAAACTACAAAAATTCCTGAAGCAACAGATGCTGGCAGGGATGTGGAGAGAAAGGAATACTTGCACACTGTTGGTGGGACTGCAAACTGGTACAATCTCTATGGTAAGTAGTATGGAAGTATGTCAAAGAACTAAAAGAGAACATTTAAAAATGTACTCAGCATAGATAAATGATAGATATTTGAGATGATGGATATGCTTAGCCTTATTTCATCCTTCCACAATATTTATACATGTTGACACATTACATTGTACCTTATAAGTATGTACACTTGTTGTTGTCTACTAAAAATAAAATAAAACTTTAAAATACTTTTCACATTTAAGTTATTTGAGTAGAAAGTTCTTTCTAATGAAGACCTTCTTTTAAACTTTTATTATGATTTTTATACTCTAGATTGACAATCCACAGTTACTTTCTCAGGTAAAAAAACATTCTTATCTCTAAATTTGACCTGCTTTTGCTAAGGACACAATTTTGAGGGAAATTCTGGTAACTGCACAAGAGGAATGACACTTACTTAAACAATGCAGCCGCCTCAACTTTACCTTTTTATCATGTGACGTCCTTCCATGTGGTGCTTTATCTGGGTCATGAAAATTAGATTAAGATTCTCACAGTACTATATCCTATCATTAAAATTATCACACAAAACTTTTCAATCAAAAAATGGAATATGAAATATTATGGCATGGTATTTGGTTGATTTGCTGGATCAGTTCTATCAGCTTTTTATAAGAATTGGTAATACTGTGAATTAACTTATCTGTCCTTTATCAAAATACATAATAGGAATGGGATATGATTTGCCCTGGAGTCCTTCTGTGTGAAAGCAAGTGATTAGGCTAAAAGGATACCTAACTAACATGTCAGAAAACAATTCTATGGCACTATTCTTTATTTAGAAATACCTCTCTGAGTGTTTGTAAAACATATCTCTTTTATAAGCCTAAAGTTAATCTGAGAGTCCTTTATACCTAAACAAACAAACAAACAAAAAATATATATATATGTATTTTCTAAGATAAAAACACTCTCAAAGAACACTCATTTTCTTTGGTAAGTTATGTCATGTTCAGAAATGTTATGTGTTCAAGGGCAGCGCCTGTGGCTCAAAGGAGTAGGGTGCTGGCCCCATATGCCAAAGGTGGCGGGTTCAAACCCAGTCCTGGCCAAAAACTGCCAAAAAAAAAAAAAAAAATGTTGTGTGTTCAAAGCACAGCAAAATTTATTCTTTCTTATAAAAGTATAATTTTGTTTATATATGTTCATTCACAAATACTGCTGGTTGCCTGCTCTGTGCAAGGCATTGAACTAAACTATGGACAGCACCACAAAATATAAAACCTACAAAAGTGGAAACTATTTTCTCCATGGTAATTCATTCACGTGATGTGTTTTGGTGAATAAGAAACCAATTAAATTTCTGTTCACTGTTGAATACACAACAACTACTGAAGATTGTTGATACTGAAAAAAGTCATTAATACATTCTATAGTTTTCAAATTGAACTCTACTGCTGTGTCATACTGGGTTTATATCTGTATTTTATAAAGACAAAGGAAAATGACAAGTAAAACAAACTGAATTCTTTTAATTATAGTACACAACTGAAAATTCCAGAATACTCCAAGTAAACATTTTTTGAAAATAGAAGTAAAAAATAATACATATATCAGAAATCAATTCAAAAATATGCTAGGTAAACTTAACTATTATAAATCTTTATTGGAAGTAGTTATTTTTACTCACTTAGATTTAATAGTAAGGCCCAATGGCAATTAGAATATTTATGAAATGATGCTGAATAATCATTATAAATTTAGATAAATTTTTTTATTTATATTACATTTTAATATACTTCCACTTAAATATTACAATGAAAATATATGATGAATGGTAATGTGTCTGTTATGGGAGCATCTCAATGACATCGTAAGCACTATTCCATGAAGACCAAATATTATTATTCTTTTTCCTTAGGTGAGAGCTTTTCATATTCTTCTTTTTTAAGTGTAAAATTACCACTTTGCTACAAGAATGGTATACTTGATTGGTGGATTTAGCACTGAATGCATGAAAAGTTACAATGTTAGAATAGTCCTTCATCTGTACTTTATTTTGTTTCAAGATTCTCATGAACAGATTCTCACTTTTCTTCATTTCTGAAAAGCATTCTGAGAGGAGTGATTTTTTTATGATGTCCAACAGTAAATGAAGACACGTATTTGTAACCAGCACTAATTTCACAGATATAATTTTGTTTTGCCCTCATCTCAAATATTTCATAATAAAAATATAGTTATGCTAAAAAAAATCTGGCTACCTCTTTTTTTAATGCTTAAATAAAAATATAATTGACTTCGGCTACCAATTATAAATTTAAAATGATCTGGTGCTAGCAGAAATTTTAAAAGCACACTTTCTTTCCTTAACACATAACAGAGATTTTCACTGAAATTTCCTAAAACAGCTAAACAGTTGAGAGTCATGAAAAAAAATGAATCTCTAGCTAATATAAGTGTACAAGATATCTGACCTTAAACAATTTTGGTACTTTTAGCATTATTTTGAATTTTTAAACTATAAAATAACATAACTCTTAAAGGCAAATGTTTTGCTATTATTTGTGCTTTAAAAAAAAAAATACAGTGATCCAGAGTAAAATGAATCTACATAGGCTGATTGCTTAGTTGCTATTTATAGTATATTGTAGAATAAAGGGCACAATAGTCTTCCAGAATAGAAAAGGTAATTAATAATAATTAGTCAAAACTATCTAAAAGTATTGTATAATACAGGCATGAGGGGTTTAAGATTTTTTTTTTCTTTTTGTAGAGACAGAGTTTCACTTTATCGCCCGTGGTAGAGTGCTGTAGTGTCACAGCTCACAGCAACCTCCAACCCCTGGGCAATTCTCTTGCCTCAGCCTCCCGAGTAGCTGGGACTACAGGCGCCTGCCACAATGCCTGGTTATTTTGTTGTTGTTGTTGCAGTTTGACTGGGCTGGGTTTGAACCCGCCATCCTTGGTATATGGGGCTGGCGCCCTGCCCACTGAGCCACAGGCACCACCCTTATATCAAGATTCTATGGCAAGATTTCTCTGATGGAGAAAAACATGTGGCCCAGATAAAGAAGATCTGTATGATACAATACTAATGGATGAGTTACGTCAAGGTTACAGGACCAGCAAGTAGCATCTTGTTCTCCTCTGTGAAAGACAGACTTCCTAAAAATTAAATCTGTACTTTAACTTAGCACTTGCAAAATAGATCTTTTTAACTGATCACAGCTTTGTTGGCCATAGTTATGAATTCAACAGAAACCTTTGATAATTCTTTTAGATTCACAATCAAGCTGGCCCCTGGCTCGCGCCAACATTTTTCACTGTTCCTGAAACAAGTCCTTTACAGTTTTGCTTCAGGATTTTTGAATGTGTTTTGTACATACAAAATGTCCTTTTCCCAAATATTCACATGGTCTCCTCCCTTAATTTATCTCCCCTTTCAACCTTCAACAAAACAAAAAAGGTTTTTCCTAATTATGCGATCTAGAACAGTATGGTCTTCCTTTATGTATCCTCTTCTCTTAATTCTTTTTCAAAGTATAATTAACAACTTGTGAGTAAATTACGCATTTGCATTAGTGAGCATAATGAACTCCAGCTTCTGCAACAAACAAAAATACCAATTTAATTAGGTAACAATTGAACTCTTTCCCACCACTTTACACTTCTGTTACAAGGGTCTGCTCCAAGCAGTAACTCTTTGAGTCATAGATCATTCCATCATATACCATCTCTCTGCCAAGCGGAGAGAGAGAGAGAGAAGAAGAGAGAAATTCAGGGCTTTTCACAACAGGATTTAAGAGTGGCATACATAAATTCTTTTTATTAGCCAGCATCCAGTCATATGTCCCAATTATAGCTGAAAGTGTGGCTGGAAAATGTAAATCACTATGTGCTGTGTACTAAGAACAAGGAAATTATATTGGTGACCTTTTAGCAGAAGTCTACCACAACATTTATCTGTCTAAGTGATTTTCGTTGAACTGCATCTTATATCTTGAGGGCAGCAGCCACCTTAGCTCCATTCCTGATGTCTAGAATACAACTTTGTGCGTGGTAACTGTTCAATAAGTATCTGTTAACTGAAACTATAAAGTGAGATAAACACACTTATCCTTTTCTCCACATTGGCCTACAGGCTGATAACATACACTAGAACCAAGAGAAGCTGTCCGCGTTCAGTGTCTCTGTACCAACCGGGACTGATTTGAAGCATAGTTGAAAACCAGCAGTCCCGACTCACCCTTCTTATGGTCAGCTCAAGCTTTTACTTGATTCATTTTGGTTGCACACTTGCATCAACCTACTGTATATGTGAACTAGCCTAACTCCCCTAACCATTAAAATAGAATATGGAAATATTTAATTACATATAAAATTTTGTTATAAAATACACTTTAAAATTTTGATTGGAATTTATATTTAATTTTTAAAAAGGAAAGAGGACCAAATGCTACTACTTTTAAATCACAGTGCAGTAGGTTCTTTTTATAATATTTTCAGAGAACTTAACAGAGCATATTAAATATTCTTCTTGATCTCTGGAACGATGTAATAAGAATGCTAGTGTATCAATTACTACTATTTTACAGAAAAGGGACATGGGGCTCAGAATCTGTCACCCCTCAAGATCACTAACTCATGAACAGTTTGATTTTAACTTGAGGATAATTTCATGGACTAACAAACACAAGTGCTTACGAACAAAGTTCTGATAATCACAGCAGTTTGCTCTGTAAAATTATCTGAGCTGTTAATTTCCAAATGTATCTTTTAATGGTATCGACAACAGTTTCCTAATTTATTAGTTCCCCAAAAAACAATGAATTCAAGGCTCAGATGAGCCCTTTCGTCAGACAACATGAAACCTTCATGGTGACTATCTAATAGAAAATAAGCCAGAAACAAGGGATGTGTGTGTATGTGTGTGTGTGTGTGTGTGTGTGTGTGTGTGTGGTGGGGTGTTATTAACTCTGCAAACAAAGATGCAAGCTCCAAAATGGGATTGTCAAAAAGTGGGTTAAATCACTTCATATATTTAATTACTATCCACAATATAAGAGCAGCAATCTCAGAAAGCCTCCTTTTCAAAGAGTGGTTTGGCAGAATTGCCTGTCCAAGTTAAATCAGAGTCTGTTAGAGACAAGCATTCACATTCACAAAGTTTGCCTTTCATGATGGATCTGTAAATTCATCAAACAAACTGTGATTCAGGGTGGGTAACAGCCACAGTGAGAAATTAGATTGAATTGCACGGAAAACTCTAATATTATGGATGGAACAAAAATAAAATAAAATAATGGAATATAGGTGAAATACTGCAGATTATTGCAAATGGAGTATGTGTAAACTTCTTGCTGTATCCCAGATTACACATTCAGGTTGCAGAAGATTTTTAAACCTTATGCACCAGAAAGTAAACAAATACAAATATTTAGAATTGCTTACATATTAGTCCAAGTCATGGGCAAGACAGAAACTCTGAATTAATGGTTTCCAGATATCTGCTCTAGGGTAGGGAAGATCTGCCCCAAATCATAAGTGGGGGGATGCTCAATTGCAATGTAAACTTTAAGTGATAGCGCGCCTGGAAGGCAAGATGACTTTTAGAATTCTACCGCATCATCTCTGAGAGTTTACATGTTCTCTTTCTTTGTCACTCCCTATTTACAGGGTGTCCCAAAGGTCACCCATGAAGTCACCATACATAGGGAAAATGGGAAATTGTAGCTAAATGCATGTTTATTTACAAAATATTCATTTTTAAAATTTAAAAATATATTTACAAAATATTCTTTCTATGTGTTGGTCACCTCCATAGAACATTTTTATTTCTATACTATAAATTTAAAGTTTTATTGATAAAACATTACCTTTATAAATCAGTCTTTAATGAAAATGATTTAAATTTGGTTCACTATAAACTATATGAAGACATTTATGTTTATAAATGGCCATATTATTGTGCTCTTAGTGACAGAAACAATTTGAAAATGATCAGGCCCACGGTTATTTATTTTTTTTATTTCTAAGACAAATGTAGATCTTAGTGATATTTAATTATTTATTTATTTTCTTTCTTTGTATTTTTAAATGATGAGAAATGTAGTCACTGTCTAGGTTCCTATTTGGGAACTGCCTAGGTGACTTTAGTTATAAATCAAAAGTTCTCAGGCACAACCAGAAATCCTTTTAATAATGGTAATTTTGTCTAATTATTTGCTTCTTATCTTGAAAATGTAATGGTTTAAATGAATGGCCTGTAAAAATTCTGGATATTAATATGTATTAATATTATGTGCTTCAATGTTATTTTCCAGAGGATACATATGTGTGTGTTTTAATTTCGTTTGGAAATTGCTTATTGTGTGAGGAAATACATGTTAATGTATTCTAAGGGATCAACTTTTACCCATAATCAATAATTTATAATAGATCTACTGCTTTATATCTTTGTTATGTATTTGAGTCTAACTTTAATTTTTCTTTTCTGATGTTTCGACCTGTCAGCAATACCACATTGTCTTAATCTTTATAAATTTATAGAATGTCTCTGCAACTGCAAATCTTACCATTTTTGTAGATTAACTTGGGAGGAAAGATTGTGTTACCTAATGGAATATTTAAGTCCATGAATAATAATACTGCTTTTTATATGTTTTTATTATTTCTACATATATCTCCTAAGTAGTGCCGTGGGTGTCTTGTTAGGCTTATTCCTAGATATTGATTTTATTGTCAGTTATGAATGAGATAGCTGTCTCTAATGAAAAAAAGATATTTATTGTTTATGATAATTTTTAGCTAACCAACTTGCTTAATTACCTTATTGATTTAGATGATTTGTATATATAAGTTCTAGGATTTTCAAGGTAATCAGTAAAGTCAATTAAAATAAAATATATTTATTTTTATGAATTCTGATAAGTATGTTAAACAATAAGATAAAATATATATTTTATTTTATTGCATGGGCCAGGACTTCTTATTCAATTTTAAGTATACTAAGTAAAAAAAGCTATATTTTTTCTATTTTAGTTATAATGCTCCCCACACTTAGTTTTCTGTTTATTTTTAGCATGTATCTTTTCTTAAAAATATTTAATTATTATTTCTTACATTCTCTTTAAATAAAAAATGAATGCTGACATTTGTTAACAATTTTTAAGCATCCACTTGGGAGGATCATAATTTTTCAATTTCCAACAAATTTCTCAATATAACATATTTAAATGATTTTTCAGACTGAAACATACTCTTAAACATATTCAAAAACTTTCCAAAGACTACATAGATATGAATGATTTTTAAGAGAATAAATTTCAATATTCTCCACCTCATAAAAACTGCATTGTTCTTTATGTATCTGACAATGTGTACGCATTGCCCCTTCCCAATTGTCTTTCTTGCATATAACCAAATAATCCCAATTTTAAGTCATCTAAAATATGATGAATTGCCACTGGTTATAAAATATACTGAAATGCATAATGAAGGGAAAAATTAAGCATCTCTGTGTCTGCAAAGATTCTTTCGAAAGGGAACCCTGAAGCCAAGAAAGGCATTATTATGTCTTTATCTCTCTTATAAATGTTTAGCTAAAGGGTGAATAATGTGATATAAAAATGGCTTATTTTAATCCATATTACAACATTCTGAATCCAGATATAATGTTACAAAGTAAGAGAGATGGTAGCTCTCATTTAATAACTTTATCTCTTTGATTCCACTATTCTTCTAAAGAAAAGCTTCTTTACTTACGGAGAATCCAACAAGGGGAAAAACATCTTTAAAGAGCAATGAATGCTATTTAAATGAGATCTTGTTTATTTTGTTCAGGTTAAATATTTATGGCCATCATTTCTACCTTATCTGTCTGCCATTTATAGATAATATTATTCTTCCATCTGTTTTACTTCCTCCTTGAAAAACCAATAGGGGCTGCACCTGTGGCTCAGTGAGTAGTGCACCTGCCCCTTATACCAAGGGTGGCAGGTTCAGACCCAGCCTTTGGCCAAACTGCACAAAACAAAAAATAGCCAGGCATTGTGGCGGGCGCCTGTAGTCCCAGCTGCTCGGGAGGCTGAGGCAAGAGAATCTCCTAAGCCCAGGAGTTGGAGGTTGCTGTGAGCTATGTGATGCCACAGCATTCTATCCAGGGTGATGAAGTGAGACTCTGTCTCTACAAAAAACAAAACAAAACAAAAAAACCCAATGAATATCCAGTGTCTTTGTTATATGACATAGCTTTGGCTTCCATTGAATCAGCTGAATATTATTTCAATGATCAATTCACTTTGGATCTTCTTGTCCTAAAGAACATGAGGGAGACGAGAGAGCAGCAGTGTAAGTTTTGAAGGCTGATGCTTTAAGCTTCCAGGGGAATTTGTCCATGTTCACTCTCCACATGAGAAAATCACACGGCAAGTGGCATTGCTTCTTCAGCCTAAGTCCCAGAGGGAAACAGGTAGAGCAGACTGAAATAGGCCTAAGGCCTAGCCTACTTTCAAATGAAAACCAAGGCAGTAGACCTGAAAACACACATTTGCTTATGCTGAAATGGTGAGGGAAGGGTGACAGCTGAAGAACGGTTATCTTCCTTACGTAAGCGAGATAGCTCAGGCGGGAAGAAAAACCAAACAACTAACATTGCTATATTCACAAGTGCATTTGTGTGACATTTAGTAATTATGAAATATACCCCTTTTTAATCACTATGAATAGGGCACACTATTAGGTAAAATTAGGAATCACTGATTTTGAATTTGCTAATCTCTGCTCTATGAATCAAAACAGGGCAGGCAGCCACAGATTTTCCCATGAACACTTAAAAAAATACAACATAGCATGGATTCTCAAGGTAGCCATATGTGGAGTCATTTTAGGTATGTTTCACATTCCATTCTTTTTCCAAAGAAAAGACTTCTCTTTAGTATTGATGTAAACTATGCCTCCATTTAAAGGACAAAAACATACTGTGGTGTATCCTAAATGGAGATGATCTATTCAAGGACAGGGATAGCTGTCACACTGTGAGGAAGAACAAGTCTAAAAAAAAGCTTATGTGAAAGCTAATATTTCTCTGCAAAAGGAACTTGGCTGAAGTGGAACACTGAGGATTATATTTAGGTTCTGGTATTCTTGCACTAAGAGGATGCACAGAAGGAGAAAATAGAAACTATTAGGACTGATGTATGTGTTATAAAGTTTAGTTCCAGAATTATATATATCGAAGGAACAACCTGGATTCACTTGCAAAGCTAAATTTAAGACAGTCAAACATTACTTGAAAGTTTTTATTTAAAAACTATATATGCATATATATGGAAAATACAGGAATCTAGAAAAAACTGTATGACTACTAACAAAAGAAGCCAAGTGCCTGGCATTTGCATACTAAATACCCTAATTGACATATTTTCTTTTGAGAAACTATAATCCAAGACACACAACAACAAAACATGCAAAGGTAATTTTCTTTTTAAGTTCCAGTAGCCTTTAATACACCGTTCTGGAACTAGATACATATTGAGACTCATACTGGCCATTACATTAGTTACTACTTAAGATCCTTAAATAACTCTGGGAAGAAAAACTAGTAATTGAGGCCAGAGACTTAAAATCTCTAGAGATATTTCTGGAGAGATAAAAATCAAAATGGGCAATCACAAAGGAAAGAAAGGTAACATTTGATAATTAATTTTTGTGACTAAAATCTCAGTATAATAAATGTTGGTAGATCAGATAGAACGCTAGGTTTAAGCCCAAATCTTCCTTAACTTCCTTTCTCCTCAGTTTATACTCAAAACTACTCATTAGGGAAGTCAGGAGAATGAAGTGTACCAGATCATGGCAAAGGATAATTTTCATAATAGAACAAAAATTAACTTTTCTCTTATAAAACATTTGAGCAAGAGATATAAGACAACATGGGTTAAGTTATTTTATCAGAATCCATTTAATGAAAGTAGAACAATCATTGTTCTGGAATCTGACTGTTCTGATTGAGGTGGGATAGGAAAAGGGCAAATAAAGGAACAAGCACAAAGGTACTTCCATCAAAATCATGTTTATTTATGATTTTGATTAAGTACCTTAAAACACCCTGCTCAATTTCTTTTTTCTGTAAAAGTCAACTGCAAAACAGTATTTCTACATTTCTCTGGGACTTCAAGAGAAAAATAAAATTAGCTCAGGAATAATAATAAATTGCTAAAAAAAATGGTGTCACAATAGTGAGTTAATCAAATAAAGACATAAAGAAGAAATATGTGACAAAAATTGATGTGGCTGTTGTAGCAAATTATCTAAAAGGTCAAACTGGAAAGTTAGTCAAGGAGGGGAGAATGTCTTGGAGCAGGAACACCTTACAAAAAAAATGTACTTGATTAAAGTGAAATCATACATAATGATTAAGCCAAATATGACACAAGCTTAACAAAACTTTAAGGAAAAAGTAATAATTTTAATGATATCCAAAACGTTTATCTTGAACAAAATGATCTTTGAAGTATAACATATAGAACAGAAATATTTAAAAGATACAGAAATCCTATCAGTAAAAAATAATGCAAATAGCATCAATTTTCTAGTTTCTGATGAGTATTATCTATAGGCAGAATCTAAAACAACAAAAATAATAACAACAAATGGAGAAAGAATAACTTTTCTTCAATGAACTGTACTGAAATTTAGTAACTTAAGAAAAGTTAGAAATATGCCGGTAGGCAATATTTTTTCAGGTTTTATATTCACTGTACATTTGGGAATTTAGAATCAGTGGCATTGGTGTAAATTACTTGAAAAATTATAGAATTATTTAGAAAATATGATTTGGCAGCATTTATAAGCAATGCCTAGTATAATTTTACTTAGAAAAGCAAACTGCCTTTCCTTAAAGTAGGCACATAATCAGTTTGAGATTCTGAAACCTACGACAACATATATCTCCATTTCTTTTCTCTTTTCTTTCTCACTATCTCTAGAAAGAAAGTCTGTTTTTGGTTTCCTCCTACCTACCATTGCCAGAAACAATAAAAATATAATGAAAGAAACCTTGAATCTGAAGCAGCATTTATACCATCTTCAGACACTGACTGTAGGATGGTTAAACAGTAACTCACATGCTCCCATTAGAGGGGAAGGATCTTAAAAACCAGATGCAAGAAATTACAGAAAACAGAATTTTGCCTCATTGAAGTAATAAAACATGTCTGTACACACGTTTCACTAAAGATGTGATTTTATTTTTAAAACGTTTAGAATCTATTTATACAAGGTGTTTGGTGCCCATAAAGTTTGTGTGCAATTTAAAATTGTTTTAACAGTAAATTGTACATGAACTTCATGGGAACTCTGTTTATCAAAAGCATTTAGCCAAGTGATATAGAACCTTCAATATAGTGAGAGGTTCTCAACATTGCATAAATAATTATAAGAATCATTGTAATACATCAGGGGAAATGTGATGAATGGAAAGAAGGAGCAGGTAGATAGGAGAGACATTATAGAGGGCTAGCTGTCAAAATCTGCTCGTTGCCTAAATGTCACAGCAAAAAAAAAATAAATAAATAAAGGGGTAAGAATTCAATGTAATTCTTAGGTTTCAAATATTGGTAAGTAGAAATGTCATAGTATGTATCTTTAAACCAGAATGCATTAGAACATCTAAAGGAGGATTATTTTAATCTGCATTTCTACAAATTGATTATTATTGTTGCAAAATACATTGATTTTGCTAAGGTGGAGGTAATTAGGTACACTATTCATTAACTTATTAGGCCACTTATGTAGCATTTGTGGATAAGATGGTGTAAATAAAGAACTCTTGGTTACATCAGACCAGGGAAATACTGAAGCTATGAGAGCTTAAACACCAAGAGCCACTGAGTTAGCAAAGGTAAGATAGAAACTTCTTCCTATTTGACTCTAAATCCCTGTTCTTTTCTTCAACCTGGACCTATTTGTAAGGAAGGAAAAAAAATATAAACAAGACTAAAATATCCATTTATGTCCTCATTTTCATTGCTTCATTCTAAATTCCGGACTTTTCTCTGTCACTCAGAGTTAACTCAGCTTCTTGTGGCAGCTATATGTCTTCCCAACCTTCAAAGCTCTAGGTGGAATTAGAGCCAGTCAGATGTGGGTTTGAAGCCAGACTCTAGATTAACTAGGTGTGTGACCTTGAGTGAGTACCGTAACCTCTCTGAGGTTGAACAAAGCTGTTAATGAGCTCACAAAGCTGGTCGCCTAGAGTTGTGCTCACAAAGTACAATTAGGGAAAGGAAGCAGACCAATTAGTAATCAGAAACAGGCGTTGTTTCAGACAGGCATCAGGAGTGCACAGTGCTGGCTCCTATCAGTCAACCAATCTATCAGACAGGGTTAAGAAAAAAGAATGAGTTGTGACAGCTGCCTTGGGAGATGTATATATTAACTCTGACTTCTTTTATATCTTAACTCCATAGCACCTGTTTGTATCAAGGGGTGTTCATCTGAAAAGCAATGAGTAATTTGAAAAATTAGAGCACTGAACTAAGAATTAACAATTTTGTTTCTCTTACAATATTATTATCTCATTGTTAATTGTTATTGTTTAGATTATAGAAAGAAGAACAAAGAAGATTTGATCTCAAGTACTTACCCTTGGAAGTTGACCTTTGCTGCCGGCATTTGAGTTGTCTCTGAACACTGTTTATTCCAAGGGTTTGGGAATAAGTTATTTCAAAGATATCTTTGATATTAAAATTCTGTGATTCTATTATTTGAGTTCTAACAAAAGTAACAGGTAGAAAAGACATCTTTGAAACCTAAAGCTATGGAAATAATAAATGTAAATTGCAACTGAAAAGGAATATCTTCTTACTAAAAATGATTTTAAACTAATACATTCTCTAATCCATCATACTATTGGAAGTACGGGGTTTCTTTATAATGTACAAGTAAGTATATAAAATACACAGGCTTCCACTTATCTATACATTATTGAAAGTGAGATATTGAACTCTTAACAATTATTGTAGACATGTATTTCTCTGTTCAATTATATTATTTTTTGCTTCGTATGTTTTGATGATCTGTCCTTGGGCAAGTAAGTGCTAAAAATTATTTCAAAATAATAAATAAATAAATAAAATACACAGCAGGTATCTTTTAAATAAAGATAAATATTTGAAATAGTAATAAGATAAATATATGATTATTTATATAAAAAGTATAAGTGTATACTGGGAGTAGAAAGAATAAAAACAAATATATAATCTTACCAAATACAAAAAGAAGAGAGGATTGCCGTGTTATAATTTAAATAAAATTACCTAAATATTGTTATATGTAAAATAATGATACACATGTATGGTTTATCATGTTTAGCCGAATAGGAGAAAGATTTGGATCACTAAGAGAAAGAATAAAAAGTAAATTAAAGAGGCAAAATTTTAGCTCCATATTTACTGAAATTCTACTGAAACATTTTCTGGTACTAAAACCAGTCAATTCTCTCTTCCTAATCTGATAATTCTAAGAATTATATTAAAAAATGTGCACTGCATTTTGCTGTTTTTTTTTAAATCATTTTGTGAATCACATAAGAACTAAACATTTTAGATACATATATTCTGAGATTGTAAGATGTTGACAATGAACTATCTTACCACCTGGTCTGATTCCATTATTCAATGTCTTTTTATTTGTTATACATGGGATTTTTCTATCCTCTTTATTTAATTCAACCAGAAAGGGCTGTTAAAGGTGCTATGCTTGTTGTTCTTGTATCCTACCAGCAGGGTTGGTCATGAGACATGGTTTGAAATTGAATTTCATTAATAGCTCAGCAGCCTATTAGTGTCCCCCTCTGTATGAAGGCATGCCAGATTCATAGAGAACAAGCAGGAATCTGCCTTAGTTTGATCTCACAGACACTATCCCTTCTAAAATAAGGTAAAATGCTTAATCAAACCACAAGCCTTGATGCATCCTCGTTTCTGAAGACCCATACCCCAGGCATGGGGGTTTGTCTCATTTTTAGATACACATAATAAAACGGTCATTCTGAAAGTTCATTCAAGTGTCCCTGATACAACTGCTGACACAGTGGGCTTGCATTCTTTTAAAACATGGGGCACAGTGGGTGTTTGCAACAGGCTCTATTTGCTAGTCAGCTCTCACAATGGATCACAGTCTCAGTCCGTTCACCCTAGGTTTCAAAATTGAAACATGAACCCTCTGGGAAAGCTTTCATGTATTTCCTTTAAACTGGGCTGCAAAAATAATGAGCAATTAGCTCTTGTAATGATGCACTGCTGTTTAGATGAACGACTTGTAGATATTTCAAGTAGCCCATTTGGATCCTGGAGAAAAGAAAAGAAGTCTATCCAGGATGAGCCTTCCTATTTAGTCTTCAAAGTCCAGGGTTGCTCTCCACCAAGCTGAGTTTCTGAATAAAATGGTTGCTTTTCGTCTCTATAAAATGTTGGCACCCTGTTAGAATCATGGTTTTCAAGTTTTCCTAGTGCCAAATTTTCATGCTATGTAACTCTCTAGGTAGCCTCCAAGAAAAGTTTGAAGCTTTAATACATGTATAAAAAATATTACTTCTCTACAGATTTAGTTTGATTAAACAGATTTGTTTGTAGCTCTTGCCATACATAGGACTTTCATTTTTAAAAAATTAAACATTGATCCTTGATCCTTTTCATTAAAATCTAGTCATGAGCACATCTGGCAGCTGATGTTGGCTGTTGGTTTGTTTTCCTATCAATATGTAAAAAAAAAAAAAAAAAAAGGACCAAGATTATGTTAGATTGAATATATATAACACACTTTTTCTCAATTTATATTGCTTGGTAATCCATAATTAATGAACTGAATTCACTTTGAAATTTTTCTCTCTTGTAAATGTTGTGAACACTTCTAGAAAGCTCTAAAATTCCAATATTAGTATTTAATCAGTTTAGGTTTGGAAAGCCTCAGACGGAAATTTCTTTCAGAAATGAGAACTAATACTGTATTGTAAACAAACAAATTTCTTATTGTAAGTAATGCTGTTCCATTTCTAATGTTGAATTAGTAGCCCTTCAAATTATGGTCTTATGACAAACAGGCAAAAGAACTCTATACTGACTATAATTTTATCATATTAGTTACGTCTTTAGGTTACATTATTTATAATAATAAAAATATTAATTTGATGAGGCAAACTTTAGTACTAACACTTACTAACTCTGTAAGTTAGATTCGTTTATCAAGTCCTGATAATATTATAGAAAAAAAAAGTGTTTATAATATGAGGCATGAGAGACCAGCCATGATTAGCATCCCCTAATAGATTCACAAGAATCAGAAAACAGGGCCTCCCTTGAGACATTAAGCTCTTTTGCAACAGAATCTGATTTTAACATTCAATGCTACATCATTTATTTTATTGCACTCAGCATTTAACCAGAACTCAAACTTTGCTTGGGGGAAAAAAAATAATGGCATTTGGATTATGGAGTAGTGAGTATTCTGTTAAAGTGCATTGGGTGATAGTGGGGTACAAAACGTAGAATGGAAAAAAAAAGAAGCTTTTTTTCCCCAATCATGTTAGTTCAGAGACAAATTCTGGCATATGACTTTCTTTCTGTAACTATAAGAAAAATAAAAAGCCTCTTTTTAATGTCTGCCAAATTCTCTCCAGAATCTTATTCTGTTTGAACCAGAAACCAGTGTAGTAATTGCTGTTCCCGAATTGCTGATGACAGTAGACTGCTCAGTGCAGAAAGTCCTGTTTGAAGCCATACCCTAGCCCAGGACAGGAGGGAGGGCACGGTCAGAGGTGCTAATGTCTGCAAAGAGACAGAGTGGGAGTTACAGAGAAGATGGTGGTGTTCCTTACACAACAGACTCCATGTTTTCTGTAAATCTGTTTTATCTTCTCCTGGGAAGGATTCAGTGTGATGACATAATTTGGATTTCTACAAGGCAAGTATATCTTTTCAGTGAAGGATTAAGGACTGCAGAAATTAGAAACACTCCAGGAGCTGAAGAGAGTGGGAGGTTAATAGATGGCTAGTAATAGATCAAAACAAAGGTCCTGAAGGAGATTATGATCCTAAGGACTACTTCATCACAAATTTGAAGTGAGGAAAACCTATCAGGTAGGAAAGCAATGGGACCATTTATTCCACTCACAGAAGAAACTTAAGATGATTCTTATGGAGACTTTCTAAGCAAAAAAAAAAAAAGAAAAAAGTATATAAACATATAAATATGTATATACATATATATATATGTACACATACACACATACACATATATATAAGGCACAGCAAAAGCTGAACATGTAGGGAATCAAACGGAATAGTAAATCCACCATTTTTTCTGTATGGCAGGGCTTTAATGTTAGAAAATTAGAAAATTTCCTGCCAAAGAACGCACAGGACCTACAGGCACCTTCGTCTATCCCTAAGGAATGATCTCATTCAATCCAGAGCTACAGCACAGGGAAGCACAAAATGCTTACTCCTAGAAAATAGCTTTCTGCATTGTCTAACAGAAATCTAACCAGCTAAAACGTGTCACCTGACTCACAAAATCCTCTCCTTGTCCAACATTTCCAAAGGATCAAATGAGTCAGAGAAAAGCAAAGTTTAGATGTTTTTCCATTTCTTCTTTTCCTGAGCCACACATCTAGACAGTATTTTGGGGAGGGTGAAATAATAATGCTTATTCCCTAATCTTTAACCTTGTTCCTCCTGAGCTCTGACCCACTAGCTTCCACTTGTTTTTGATCATTGGTTTCTTCCAAGACCCTGAATTCCTCCTGCATGTCATAGGAAAAACTGGATAATTGTGATCTAAATATGAGTTATTTTGGCTGACCGTCAAGCCATACCAAGCTTTTTTTTTTTTTTCTTCAAATTGTAAAGAAGAAAACAATAATATAATTATATTATATCGATAATATAATTGATAAAGGTGTTATCTTTTGGGAATCTGAACATTCAAATTAAATACACTAAATTCACTCTTAAAAGAGTCTTAAACACTTAAAAAGTGATTAAGAAATAAACCCTATTTGGTTTCATTACAATTATCATTTGTCTTTGTTATTTAATTAGAGTCAATTTTAAAATGACCATCTGAAGCTTACAAGGACTACCTAGAAACAGAAATAGCTCTTCAGCTTCCATTGAAGTTAGAGTCCACATGCTTAATTATGGTAAAATTTCTTTAAAAGAAAACTTAAAATCGAAGTCAATGTGGATTCTGTAATCACCTCTTTAATAATCTCTAAGAGCAACAGATGAAAGAGAAAACAGATGAAGGTGACTGATAAAAACCAGAAACGTCTATTTTATCTATTAAAGTCTGATTTCTACAAATTCATATAAGTACAGCTTCATTTTTGAAAGGAAACTTCTACAATTACGGATGACACTTTGAGAGCTAGACACCATTGAGCCAACTGAGGACAAACACTGTATCCCAGAGAAATTTATTTTTTTTTTCATTTTTCACTAGTCTGGAGTCAGACTGACATTTTTTCCCTCTGGCTTTTACCTTTACCCTTATCTCCCGAGGAGTGGTTCTAATTTTAATGATTAATTTTTTTTTTTTTTTACAAAATTGCAAGTGTGTACAAGAAAGGGATCTTGAATTCCAAATGAGAAAGTCTCATACATTCCTAAGGACAAAGAGGTCAAATTGCCTCATCAGATTAGGATCATCCTACCTCTCTCAGTGCTTCCTTTATCTTTTCACACGGTTGTCTCTAAGCAGAAGCAGCTCTGCCTATTCAAATCCCTCCAAGCAGCTTGACAAACAGGAATTTGATTGAAAGCACAGGATGAGATTTCAATCTCAAGGGCCACTGTCTGGCAAAACATTTTTTATTTACTTTTGCACAAACTATATATTCAACCTCTTCAATATTTTTATTTTTTATTTCCCTCTTTTCTGATCATGAAGGTCTTATTCGTTTGCTAAATCATCGTCTTTTTGTATTTTGGAATACTAGGAAATTCAATAGTATAAAAGACCAGTCCCAGTTCTCAGGCTGTCCTCTCCAATGGGCTCCTTTCCTTTCTCTGACTGTGGACACTGGCGAGTCATCCTTGGGCTTCCTCTAAGGGCCTCCACTATGACAGGGTGGGATGGTGGTTGAGAGTAGAGTCTTTGGGGGTCAAGTGCTCACACTCACCTTGCAGATTGCTGATGGAGGTTTTGTTGTGTGACACTGAGCAAAAAGGTTTTATCCATCTGTTTTTTAATCATTAATCTGTAAATAATAAAAAAAAATAATAAGGCTCATCTCATAGTGATATGAAAATGAACCAAGATTGCTGAAGTACTTAGTGTAGTTTGTGGCACCTATGAAATACTAAATAATGAATTTTGTTAATAAGTTTGAAATCTGGGCAAATAGTATTGATGCAGACTTGGAGGTTCTGGAGTACAGTGGTTTCTCTATATATATGTAAAAATTACATATGATGTATAGTATATATATTTATTACATACATACATATGTAATAAATTATAGCCAATGCATCATATCTGAGGTAAAGCAAGCCTAGGGAAGGAGAGACTAGGCAGTCACATGGTGTCCAAAGCCTCTGTGTAAGAAGTTTGGGTCACATGGTTTGGAAATAACTAGTTAAAAATAAGTCTCTTAAGGTTAAAGAAAAAAATTACCATGTTCAGATCATTTCATTGTACTCATAATGGGCTACAATATTACATGATGCAGATAATGGTTTAAACATAGTAGAAGAGCAAATTATATTTATGGTTTTCTTTTTAGGTCCCAGGTACTCTCACAAAATTACTCAAATTTTTATAACATTATTTCTGTCTGCGTTTAAATAATCTCAGAGGAAGATATTACCCATTCACAGATAAGAATTCTATAGCACAAATTTCCAAAATCAGGAAATTAGAGTAGATTTAGAATTAAAATTCAGTTGAACTGAAATTTAAGTCAAGGCAATTGCGTGTCTGGGACTCCATTAATTAGAAATACAATGCCTCACCCAATCAGTTATATTTATTAAATCTATACAAGTTGATTTATTAAACAATTGTTTGATATTTAATATTGACATGTGCACTTTCATAATATAGAGATAAGATCATAGTAAATAATTTACCATGTAATGGGGTAAGAGGGGTACAGTATTAAGTTTAATGCAAGGGATGATGGAGGTAATTAAAATTGCTTTATATGTTCAGAAGACAAGAAGTTAACATGGCTAATATCTGTGTAGTATAACACTTGGCTTAAGTTACATAATCATGTAAACATATTAGAGCAAAGATCCCTGGCCATTACAAGTACAGTGCGCCCCAAATCACAAAGCTAGTATGAGGCAGAGCAGTGTCTAAATGTATCTAGTCTAACTCAGAAACTTGTTTTCTTAAATGCTGGTGAATCTACCTCCACATCCAGGTAGGGGAGAGATTAAAGGCCTGGTAGTATTTACAATGAGTTATAAAAAATGAATATTTTTTCCATAGGGACATAGAACTTTACAGGTAAGCAAGAGTTTTTTGATATTCTCTACTTCCACCCCTTTATTTTATAGATAAGAGTTATAAAGGGAATTGCGAGAAGCAGAGATTTGTGAAAGAAAGAGATAAAAAGTGTATTTCATGTAGAGGAAGTAGTATGAATAACTGCATAGATCTATTAGAGAAGGTTGGCATTTTGAATTCAAGCTGGGTATATCATTTTGGCTGGAATATAGTCTATGTTTATGCAATTACTGGGATGTTAAACTGAAAGGATGGTTGTAGCTACATATTTAATGGCGTAAGTGGAGATTAGCAATAACTCAGTAGGAGATAAGAAACTGTGAACAAGCTGGAATATAGGGAATGAGCGAAGGTGGAGTTGTAGTTTGGAAAGTTTCCTACAGTGATCACATGCAGGACAGAAAAAGCTTAAGAGATCATGTAGGAGTCTTCACGTGTAGTACATATAGATGAAGATAGATCTATAGATCATGTAGATGGCTAGTATTGCAGGATCACACGTGAGGTTTACTTTCAGCTGTTTAAGGATTCCCCATACTTCCTTCCTAAAAGGCTCTATTAGTTTTCAATCCCACTAGTGATGTAAAAGTCTTTCCTTTACTCCGCACCCATGCCAGCATCTGAAGTTTGGGGCTTTGTAATATGGGCTATTCTCACTGGGGGTCGGTGATATACCAAGGTGATTTTGATTTGTATATCTCTGATGCTTAGGAATGATGAGCAGTTTTTCATGCATTTGGTGCCCATTCTTTTGTCTTCTTAAGAGAAGGTTCTATTCATTTATGTTGCCCAGTGATTAATTGGGCTGTTTTCTCTTTTCTTGTTGATTTGCTTGTGTTCTCTGCCCATCTGGTTATTAGCCCTTTGTCAGATTAGTGACATGCAAATATCTTCTCTTGTGTCTATTGGCTTTGTTTACTGGGTCCTTAGCTGTACAGAAGCTTTTGATTCACAATCACAAAGATATGGAGACAACTCAAGTGCCCATCAATCCGTGAATATATGTATGCTGTGGAATGCCATTCAACCATAAAAAAGATGGAGATTTTACATCTTTTGTATTTACCTGGGTGGAGGTGAGGAAGATTCTCCTTAGTAAAGTATATCGAGAATGGAAAACAATCATCTCATATAGTAAATACTAATTTGAAACTAGTAGATGAACAACTATAGGCACACATGAGAGGAAAAACACAATTGAATTCAAGTAGGGAAGAGAGGGGAATGGGAAAAGGGATATAGAAAGCTCCAACCTAAAGGGTATGATGTAGAGGTGGATGCCACATCTCCTTGGTGAAAGACTCAAATGCAACTCAGACCTTTCCTATAACAAATGCAAACAATGTAACCTAACTATATGTACCTTCTATTAATCAGAAAAAAAGTTTGACTATTCAATGAGTAAAAGAAGGGGGAGATTGTTGGAGGGAGATGAGGCCCAACAGAGAGAAAGAGCACCCGAACACACATTTATAAGCAGAAGGGCATCATTCACCAGCCGGGAGCTTGCGGCACAGAAGAATTCCAAATGGCCGTGATCTCCAGCTAGCTTGGTCTTTCCCTTTTTACCAACAGTCAAAACGTTCCACCCCACAGGTACTCTTTTCATTGGCCAGTTTGAATCAAGCAGGAGATGCTATTACAGTCCCTACAGAACTGTAGGATTTCACAGAAATTTCCAAGTTCCAGGAAGTTAAATTTACAAATTCCCAAGAGCTGGTCACCATGGAGAGCACCCTGCAAGTGTATCCTTGTGTTCTCCTTGAGAAGACCTGTTCTCCTAGAACTCAACCTTCTCGGGTATCCTCTCTCAATATCACTAATAGAAATTATCAGGTCTGCCATCTTCAATAAGATCTCCTGTCATTTATTAAGAGCTAATATTGTGTTCTTTCTAAGCTAAGCTCTTTATGTTCTCTATCTCAAGAAATCATAATACAAAACTAATAAGTAAGTATACCATAACTACAGCAAAGCACACAGAGAATAAACATGTTTTCTCAAATCATGGAGCAACAAATGGTAGAGTCAGGATTTGAATACAGAACTACCTGATTCCCAAGTTTCATTATAATGTATTTTGGGAGAATATGATGAATATAGTGCCAATATTTTGGGTTTATGTTACTAGCACAATATTTAAATTGTAATCAATGAAAACTTTAAATTTAGTAAAAGCAGAAACGTAATATAGGCCATAGATTTGTGAGTAAATACAGATGCTATTTGAAATTGTAGGAGCTTTTAATGAGATAGGATACCCGAGAAGGTTGAGTTCTAGGAGAACAGGTCTTCTCAAGGAGAGCACAAGGATACACTTGCAGGGTCCTCTCCATGGTGACTCAGCCCTTAGGAATTTGTAAACCTAACTTCCTGGAACTTGGAAATTTCCAAGTTCTGTGAAATACTGTAATTCAGTAG